>BLBF01000066.1:4582954-4600706 GCA_015471245.1 Laticauda colubrina
CAGCCAATCAAAGCCACAAAACAGACAGAAGAAACCAGAAACACCAATCAATCAAACTCCAAGTCCAATGAACACAGATCCAGGCTCCCAGCCAATCAGAATGGACCAGCCTCAAATTTGAAACCAGGAACTAACTCTAAACAGAAGCCTGAGGATGGCAGATGAGATTCTGCTGAAACGTTGCTACAACTTTAACAGAACTACAATGACGTGGGATAATACGCGAAGGAAGCTAAACAGCAGTTTATGAGCCAGTTGCCAAGTGTTCAAATTTTGAGCTGTAATTAAAAAAGCAGGAAAGCATGCAGCACGCAGTGCTGCTCAGCTGTCCAGGCACCAGGCTGATGACGATTTATAGGCGCGTGAGTGCAACATGCAGGGAGGTACATAGTAAATCACCGAACCTCGTAAATCACTGAACCAGTAGTTAACCCTGTCGGATCCCACCCGAGTATTAGTATACAGTCAGGAGTGGGATTCTCTTTCTCCCAGTACAACAGCCGATTTGCTCATCACGTGCATGCACAGCTTTCAAAATTACTTATCTTCAATATTACTTCAGGGAAGTAACACAGCCAAGCAAATCAGTTGAGCAGATATAAGTGAGTACAGTGCAGGGGCAGACGGGTGGGTGGGCACATAATGGTCAGATCAAACCGGTTTGGAACCAGTTGCTCATCGCAGCTAGGGATTTGCATGAACTAGTCCAAACTGGGAGAATCCTCTATACAGTACAGTACATTATATAGACGTACAGATTCCGGATGTAATCTGGCTTCACACATTATATTAAGTTATGAATTGTTGAATAGGTGGGATTCAGATCAGTGGTGATATTCAAAAAGTTTTACCACCGGCTCAGTGGGCGTGGCTTGATGGACGCGCTGTGTGCGCACACTTTGCATGTGTGTGCACACCAAATGCACACTTTGCACAGGGGCAGAGGCATTCCAACTCACCTCCTGCAAGCCTTCACTCTCCCAGTCGCTTCAGCAGCTACCGCACAGCACTCTGCTGTGCCACGCAAAGTAGCTGTGCTTCAAAAACAGGATAAAGGTGAGTATGGGAGCCAAGGCGGGCAGGTGGGCCCAACAGCAGAGTGGCAGAGAGAACCAGTTTTGGTCTCCACTGCTCATTGGTGGTACCGGCTTGGTCGAACCAGGCTGAACCGGTAGAATACCACCACTGATTCAGATACTTCAGTGACATAGTGAAGAAACTGAAATTGGTTTGAAAGTTTATATGGGCCTTTCACTTTCATTAGCACTCTTCAGATCCTAAGGATCTGGGGATGAAGCAAGGGATATTGCACCATGATACATATGACACAATTTTGACATCATTGTAGGATTTACCAAATCTACCAATACTCAAATTCCTTGACACCTTTTGCAACAAATTCTGAGTGGAGAGGTTCCAACACACCTGAAGGAATGTGGAGGATTTCTTGATAGAGCATTCATAGCAAAGAATGTTTCTTATCCCATTGAGTGTGTGAGGAAATGGAGATGACAGAAGTGTTGTTGTCCTGAAAGCCACGGATATCACAACAAAGACACACTTGCTTGTTTCTTTTTCAGACCATGAGAGTCTTCGATTTGTCAGTGAAGCCCGGCGACTGCATCAAACTGAAGGGGAAAATACATCAAGGAGCCAAGAGGTCTGTATGACTAATTGGCTTTAGGCAGGACTGAAATGACATTAGTCCTTTTCTGGCTTTG
Source organism: Laticauda colubrina (assembly GCA_015471245.1). Lineage (NCBI taxonomy): Eukaryota > Metazoa > Chordata > Lepidosauria > Squamata > Elapidae > Laticauda > Laticauda colubrina. Next base: position 4,584,676 of record BLBF01000066.1, read on the forward strand.
GGCAGATTTAAAAGTCTTCCTTTTGCACTTCTGTTGCTCCCATAAATATTATTAATGCAGTGTTTTCATTGGCAGTGAGCTTCAGAAATTCGGTTTGCAAACAACATATCTTAAATTACCAACAAAAGATATAAAATGACTTTGAAGTGACCGAAGCTGGATTCCAGCACCTTGACAGGCAACATGGCTTGCTGGCATGGAGATGGATAATGAGCCACCTCAACCTTTTTTCAATTACACAGCCTTTTTAAATATTCCCAGATTTGCCCAAAATCATTTCTACTGTGCAAATCCCAGCAAGCATGGTATATGGGGTAGGGAATGTGGTTGGGTTCACACCCTGTGTTCTAATTTGGTGAATAAACTGCAAATACCAAAAATACGGGTAGATCTTCAGCACAAAGTTACCCCGTAAATTAATTTTGGCCCTATCCATTGAAATCCACACTGAAATTTCTGAAGTTGGGTTAAGAAACAGCTAGTAGTACAGTGTTTTTCAACTTGAATAATTTTAAAAGACATGGATGTCAACACTCAGTATTTGAAAATCATATCCTGGAATTCAGCCGACTGGGGAATTCTGGAGGAACTGAAATCCATATTTCTTAACATATAGCGGCCCCAATCTTTTGGGTGCCAGAGACTGGTTACATGGAGGAGTTTTTCTGTGGATCAGAGGGTAGGGCAGTGATGACGAACTTTTTTCTTGTAGAGTGCCAAAAGCGCATGCGTGCCGACACCCACAATGCAATGTGCCCTGTCCCCTACACATGCGCATGCAATACCCCTGCACTGCACATTTATGTGCAACACCTTACCTGCACTGCGCATGTGTGCGCCTCCCAGCTTATTTTCAGCCCATATGAGGCTGTTTGCACCCTCCCAGAGGCTCAAGGAAAGCCTCGGGAGCCTCGGGAGGCTGAAAACGGGCCCATTTTGGCACTTCCGGAAGGGAAGTGGGAGGTACTGGGAGGCCAAAAATCAACTGGGAGGTACGTGCATGTGCAGTGCAGGCAAGTTTGGCTGGGGCTTGCATGCTCGCACAAATGGCTATGTGTGCCACCTGTGGCACGCATGCCATAGGTTCGCCATCATGGAGGTAGGGGGTGGTTTTGCACATTGCTTGCATCCCGTGTGTGTGTGCAGAGGGGGCTTCAATCATGCGGCCTGGTTCCTGACAGCCTGCAGACTGATATCAGTCTATGGCCCATGTTAACAGGATTGGGGACCCCTGTTAATATAGGACAAGCAGCCTACACTCCTGGGCAGAATTGCCCTTGGAAGATTCCCTCAAAGCAAACCTCACTTTCAGCGTAACTAGTTATGAAGACTTGCTGTCAGCAAAATAATAGGGTAGCAATATCGATAACTAAAGTTAGGCTTCCCTGTCCACCCTTCAGCCTTTACCATCATAAGCTTCTCTCACATTCCAATCAATTCTTCTTCTTCTTCAACCCAGACAGAGCCAATTCATGATCTTCAGACATTACAATACATTCAGTCCAATTTCTATGCCCCGTTTAATGGCAGATCCAGACATCCTGCTATGCCCATCAGTAATACGCTATCTCCTAAACACAGAAAAAGATGCCCTTCTTCAGATCACTGCAAAGTTACTTCCCACTTCCCTTGCCCCAGTTGAATTTTCTAGCTCTGATTCAAAATGGCTGCTTTCCAACTCAAACCATTTTAAGACCTTCAGGATGGATAGAGTGTAGCAGAAGTGGTATTCAGCAGGTTCAGACCAGTTCTGGAGAACCGGTAGCGGAAACTTTGAGTAGTTCGAAGAACCGGCAAATACCACCTCTGACTGGAGATTTTACTGTCTCCTTTCCCTGTCATGACCACCAAGCCATGCCTACAGAACTGGTAGTAAAAAAAAAAAATGAATCCCACCACTGGTGTGCAGGACTTCCTTCTGACTGAGTTTCAGTTGCAGCTTCAATTGGCTGCCATCAGGTTCTAAAAACCAACAGATACACTAAACATATAATCTGAGAACTCCTATGGAGGAGCTTTCTTGACTTTTTTTCTCGCACATGCTAAACTTTGCTGCCCTTTGCACTTCTAGAATACACTTCCTTCCTCCTGGGAATCTGGATTACATTCCACCACAGTTCCAGGGCTTCCAACTTCCCTTCCCTCCAGTAGTTGGTCACTGCCCTCAGTAGCCATTTTGTGCTGAGTTGCTCTGTTCTCCACTACTTTGAAAAAAAATGTGCATTTAATAATGCCCATTAAATCAACTAACTTTCCCTACCAATGATTCTTGACCCTGTCTAAAAGCTCTATTCAGCATCCATAGTGGGCATTTTTTCAAGTTTAAGGACAGAAATTCGGTCCCAATATTTTCTGCTCATTTTGCAATTAAGAAGTTGATGCAATGCAGTTTTGATGCTTCAAAGGTTTGTTCGTCAAAATCCTGATGAATCCTGTGCGCTTGAGGCATACTAGAGTTTGCTGCAATGAAATTATGATGCTTCAAAAGCAAATGAAAAAAAAATTAAGGGGATTATATTGGGGTCAAGTGAGAGAATGCAGGAAGAAAAACATGCAGGGACCCCATCAGGAAAACATAATGAAGCCAGTAAGAAGAGAACACTTCCCAGAAAGAAAAGAAGATATCAATCCCAAGCTTGCCTTCTCTAAATGAATGGGAAAAGCAAAAAATAGGGAAAGAACCAGAGGTAGTATTCAGCCAGTTCTGGCCAGTTCTGAAGAACCGATAGAGGAAATTTTGAGTATTTCGGAGAACTGGCAAATACCACCTCTGACTGGCCCTGCACCCATTCTCTGCCTCCCGAGTCCCAGCTGATCAGCTGGGTCTTCTTTGGTTGCCCTGCACAGGAGAATGGAGCTGGAAAGCAGGTTAGTGGGGTGGGGAGGGAATGGGGATTTTGTAGTAACCTTCCCCCTGGAGTGGGGTGGAAATAGAGATTTTTACAGTATCCTTCCCCTGCCATGCCCACCAAGCCATGCCCATAGAACCAGTACTTTAAAAAATTTGAATCCCACCACTGGATAAAACAAATCAAACCTTGTGACTGAAACCAGCTGCCAGACCACTGAAAATGGGACTGCGTTTTTTTTTTTTTAATTGGCTTAAGAAACTTGTGTTTAATGTGTCTCCTTCCCCTTTATTAGTTTTGTCCTCAACTTAGGTCAGGATGATTCAAATCTGGCCATTCACTTGAATGCTCGCTTTGAAGCCCTTGGAGATGTCAAACAGATTGTGTGCAATTCCAGATCAAATGGCCAGTGGGGTGTGGAGGTACGGCCGTCGATATTCCCGTTCCAGGAAGGAGCTGAAATCAAGGTCAGGAAGAACATTAAGGCACTGAAGTGTCAGTTCATAAGATGTGGGGTCTCTTTAAAAAAAAAGTGGTTGGATGCTCAACAGTTACAGATAATCAGAGTTGGAAGGGACCTTATAGGTCATCTAGTCCAACCCCCCCCCCCGCCCAAGCGGGAGACCCTACACCATTTCTGTCGAATGGCAGTCCAATCTCTTTTTGAAAGTCTCAAAATTATCCTTTCTCTGAACCTTCGCTGGATCTTCCTGGCCTGCCCCATGTAAAATGCCACTGGGGGAACCATGTTGGAAAAAATATTAGCTGCTGCTACTCACTCACTTTTTCAGTCCCCTTTTTTTTCCGAGGGGACTCTCAGGTTGGATCCACAGCTTAGGTTAAAATAAAGTTGAATGGCAATAGCAATAGCAATTAGACATATTTACTACTTCACAGCCCTCTCTAAGCTGTCATGACATTGCCCCCAACAATCTGGGTCCTCATTTTACCAATCTCAGAAGGATGGAAGGTTGAGTCAACCTTGAGCCGGTTAGAATCGCACTGCTGGCAATGGGTAGAGTTAGCCTGCAATGCTGCATTCTAACCACTGAAACACGACAGCTCTTCATAATGCCCCATTTTACAATGTTGTCACAATTGTTAAAAGAATTGCTGCAGGTGTTCCGTCAGAAACACAGTTGTAAAGTGAATCTGGCGTCCCTGTTAACTTTGTTTGTCAGAAGCTTACAAAAGTTGATCGCATGACCCTGAGACACTGCAACCATCATCAATATGAGTCGGTTGCCAAGCGTCCAAATTGTAATCATGTGACCATGGGGATGCTGCAATGATCGTAAGCAATGGTGGGGTGCAACCAGTTTAATAACTAGTTCTATGAATGTGCGCTTTGCCTAATGTGGGCTTTGTGCACGCACACAGCATTGAAAGCCACCAATTTTAAGCTTAAAAACTTAGCTTCTATATCAGTGCTAGCGAGTAAAACAGCTGAGGCACAGAATGCTGAACAGATTGCAGCGCGAATCAGCTGAACTAAAAAACAAGAAAATATAGATAAATACTTTATTGGCCAAGTGTGATTGGACATACAAGTAATTTGTTTTGGTGTAAATACTCTCAGTATACATAAAAGAAAAGATACATTCATCAGGAGTCAAGAATCATAAGGTATGACACTTAATGGAAGTCATAGGGTACAATAAGCAATCAATCATACTAGGAAACAGTCAATATAAATTGTAAGGATACAAGTGACAAAGTTACAGTCATACAGTCAGAAGTGGGAGGGGATGGGTAATAAGGAGTGATGACAAGATTAATAGTAATAGTAGTGCAGACTTTGTAATAGTTGAACAGCGTTGAGTGAATTATTTGCTTAGCAAAGTGAAGGGTTTTGGGAAAAAACTGTTCTTGTGTCTAGTTGTTCTGTTGTGCAATGCTCTATAGGACAGGAAAGGGCAGACAGGTGGGCAGGGTCAACTGCTCATTGGAGCTACTGGTTCTCTAGAACCGGTGCAAACTGGCAGCAGCCCACCACTGTTTGTAAGTGCGAAAAGTGATCATACGTTAGTTACTTTTTCCAGTGCTGTTGTAACTACATGAATGGTTGTAAGTCAAAGGTTGTCAGGATTCCAGCAATCACTCTAATTAAATCATGATTCTCGAGCCAAACTTCAAACAACTTCAAAGGATTCATTAGAGACAACATACTGGCATTGCCCTGTATGAAGCCAACTCTGGCATACGTAATTCACAGTCACCTGTAACCCTATTTCCCCCCTCCCCCCTGGGTGCCTCCTAAACCAGATTCTCCAATTGAGCACCATAACAGGCTGGGTGTCATCATTCACATTCTCCAATGAAATATACTCATGGGCAAAAACTCTGGTATTTTAGTTACAATCTTTTAAAGATAAGAATTGAATGTACTTTCGCTTTCCCTCCCTTTTTTATGACAACTACTAAAACAGGCATAAGAATTTTTTATGAGTTGACAGACTACTTTTATATTTATTCACATAATAAGAGCAATTAATGGATTATGTATTTGGTCATCCATAAGCAAAAATCTGTATACATTTGAAATATATGGAGTGGGGTTTGCTCTGCCTCCAAACCTAACTTACCTTTATTTAGCCCAAAATTATAGATGGGTGAAGGAAGAATCTGGAGTTTCACTTCCTGTGGCTCATCAAGGAATTAACTCACTGGCCTATTCTTAACAGATGTGCCTCTGCTACCAATCTGAGGAGATAAAGGTGAAGATCGATGGACAAGATATCAGCTTTCCCAATCGTCTTGGACTGAATTCTGCGCAGTACCTCTCAGTGGATGGAGACATCAGCTTTCTGTCTTTCAAGTATTCCAAGTGTTGATGAAACATAGTCACACTTCCACCCTGTGGATTTCTTGAATAAGATACAAAAAAGACGAATAAATAAGTCATTTGACTTCTGTCTCAGTTTCTTTTTCACTCCTTTTGAAATAATAGAAAATAAATAAAACATTAATGTAGTAATCTTAAAAATGCATACATTGTCAAAAAGTAAAAAAGGAAATGCTTTTAAAGTGAAAAAATACAACAGAAAAATGTATTGTAACAAAAAAACTTATTTTTTAAATATACATATGTAATTCAAATAAAGTCTATGTATTTCTGAATATAAACACACATATATATGTATATGTGTGTCTGTATACACACACACACACACGTTTTTTTTTCTGAAAGCTGAATACTATACATATATATATGTTTTTTTAAGTTTTCGCGGGTACTTACATGTATGCTGTTCAGCTTCCTTCGGGTATTATCCCACGTCATTGTAGTGCTGTTAAAGTTGTAGCAACGTTTCAGCAGAATCTCATCTGCCATCATCAGGCTTCTGTATAGAGTTTGTATGTGGGTCAGGGTCTCACAGCTGTTGGTTTTAAATTTGAGGCTAGCCTATTATTGTGGCAGAATGTTTTTTTCTACATCCTGATTGGTTGGGAGTCTTGGTCTGTGTTTATTGGACTTGGAGTTTGTTTGATTGGTGTTTCTGGTTTCTTCTGTCTGTTTTGTGGCTTTGATTGGCTGGCAACACTCTGCTCCTGCACTGGAGGCTTTCAGTGCAGTTTGGCTTTGTGTGAAAGGACGGCTATTATCTATTAGGAAGCCAGGTTTCATCTGGATGCCTGGTGGGGGGTTGTTTGAGCTGGAGGTATCAGAGGGAGTCTGTTTGTGCCCAGGTGTTTGCTTGGCTTGTGGTGTGGAGATCTTTCTATTTGAGAGTGCAGGCTTCCAAATGATTGACAGTCTGGTAGAATCATCTCTTCTATTCATGCTTTCAGGTCTTTTTTCAATCTCTATGGCTTCTCTGATGATTCTGTGGCTGGGGTTTTAGTGCCATTGAAGTTGATGTTGTGACCTGTGGTTTTAATGTGTTGGACTAGCGAGGAGGTGTGTTCCAGCTTTTTTACTGCATTTTTGTGTTCATCCAGGCGGGTACTTATTCTTCTATTGGTCTGTCCAATGTATGTGGCCAGGCATGATGCACAGGGAACTTCGTATATGCCTTGGTTTTCATTGGACAGACCAATACATTGGACAGCTAGCTGGTGATTTTGTTTTTGTGGAAGCCGTTGGCTGTCAATACTTTAGTCAGGGTGCATAGTTCAGTCTTTATATGTGTCTTGTCTGCCAGGCGTTTGGTTCTGCTGATTAGTGTTTTGGCCACGGAATTTATCTGTGCTGGGTGGTGGTGGGATTGGGCGTTGAGGTAGCGGTTGGTGTGTGTTTTCTTTTGGTATATGGTGTGTCCCAGTGTGCCATCTGTTCTTTTGTAGATTAGTACATCTAGGAATGGTAGTTGTTTGTTTATTTCCATTTCCATGGTGAACTTGATTTTGGGGTGTGTGCTGTTTAGGTGTGTTAGGAAATTGTTTAGGTTTTCTTTTCCATGGGGCCAAATCACAAATGTGTCATCGATGTATCTTAGCCATAGTTTGGTTTTGTGGGTGGCATTAGCCAGGGCTCTGGATTTGAATTCTTCCATGAGCATGTTTGGAATGACGGGTGACAAAGGACAAAGATACAAGCAAATTGAAGGAGCCCCTATGGGATCACCACTGTCACCCGTATATACATACATACACATATATAGTGTATGTGTTTGCATATATGTTTGTGTGTATCTATATCTCATCTATATTATCTCCATCTATCTGTCATTGATATCAGGGATCACCAACGTTTTGGACCTCACAGACCACCAAACTCATAATTTTAAATCCCAGGGACCTCTAACCAGTTCTATGGGCATGGTCTAATTTGTGGGTGTGGCTTGATGGTTGTGACTGGCTGGGCATGGCTTGTATGTGAATATTTTTTTATTTTGAAAAAGAGCAATCTTTACCCAAAATCAAGTAAAGCAGGCAGGCAGATTGAGTTACTCACAGAATCACAGATTCATTCAGAGATCTATCTATTTGCCATTGGCTAGCTCAGTCTGTCACATAAAATTTGCTTGCAAGCAAACTCACAAAATTAACTCACAACACACCATGTATGTAAATATTGAATTTTTATTAAAAAAAAAAAAAGAGCAACTTTTACCCAAAAACAGGCAAAGCAGGCAGGCAGATTGTGTTGCTCACAGAATCATTCAATGATCTATCTATCTGCCACCGGCTACCTGAGTCTGTCACATAAAATTTGCTTGCTGTGAGTCTGCACTGAATATAGAACCTGCAGAGCTGAAGATCTAAAGACTGGCTAGAAAGTAAGAAATCCAACCATTTCCTGCTTCCTAACTGACATAAATCTCCTGGCACAGCAGACCAGCTGATGGTTGGGGAGGGGGGGGAAGGAAAAATAGCAACTTAGCAGGAAAGTTTGCCGGGTAAGGAGTGAGTGGGTGGGTGGGGAGTGTTCCTGTAGGCCATGTGGGCAGCGCAGCCTTAAGTTTTTGCACAGCCTGGATTAATTGCTTTGGGGAGTGCTCTGGGGGTGACATTTCTCTGCGCACCACCAAAATTTTGGTGGCAACCACTGATCTATATGATATCTACCTATCTACCTATCTATCTATCTATCTATCTATCTATCTATCTATCTATCTATCTATATTCAATATTGCAAAATCAGTCTTTTGGCCCTAGTAAGGGCACACAGAATCCATTTACTTTATCCAGTTGTCAAATCCAATGCATCACACATATAGCTCAAGAGAAAACTGAAAATGTTGTTTCTTCATTTGTATCCTACCTTTATTACTTTTACAAACAACGTAAGGCAGTGAACAGATTTTATATATCTTCCTCCTCCTATTTTCCCAAAGCAATCACCCTGTCAGGTGGGTTGGGCTAAGAGAAAATGACTGGCCCAAAGTCCACCAGCTGATGTTCATGGCTAAGGTGGGACTTGAACTTTGTCTCCTGCTGTATATTCTGTCACTTTAACCACTAGACTAAATTATCTTGTTTTAATCTTTTGTCACTCAATCAAATTTATATAATCCACTACTTTTTCCACAAATCTAGCAAGTATAGGACATTGTAAAAATAGGTGTTTGAAAGAAGCATTATCCTTATTACATCTCCAGCAAAATGTTGCTGCTGACAATCCTTTTTTATACATACCAAACAAAGTCCAATAAATTCTAAATATGATTTTATTTTGTTCTATAAATCATAATTTAGGACCCACTGATACTCTTATTAAAGGTATCCTTGACTTATCACAATTGGTGCCAGAATATCGGTCACTGAGCAAAGCGATTGTTAAGCAATTGTGTAAGGGTGCCAGGCCAGGGAGAGGGAGGTCCTGCGAGGCCTGAAAACTGTCACAAACTTGCAGGCCTTTGTTGACTACAGGGTCCACTGAAGACCATGTGGGATGAACTTTGCAGTATTTGCAATATTGAAGGCCTCAGGTTGGAATTGGGGAAGTTTGTTAAAGGAATAGCCAAGGCAGAAAGTTGCAGCCTACATGAGTGTAAAAACACCAATAACCAATGGCAACAAGAAACATATAAAAGTTAGAAAGACACTATTAGAAGGATGCCAGCTAAAGCCCCTGTCACACTGCACTAACGGATGGAAAGAGGATGTAAAACGGAGAAAAACACTTGCCATCCATTGGTTAACGCGATGCTTCCGTTTTGTACTCACTATGTCCGTTTTGCTTCCTCTTTAACCGTCCAGCATCCGTCTATTGACGTTTCATCTGCTCAGAAGGTTTTGAGCTGCTCAAAACTTTTGCGCAGAAAATGTATCCAATTCATCCGTTCTGCATCCGCTAGGCATCTGCTAGGCATCCATTCTGCATCCGTTACGCATCCGCTATATCCGCAAGGCATCCGCTACGGATCCGCGCAACTCGATCCGCTCCAGCAGTAAACAGACTCAGGGAGGAAGCGGAACGGACGTGGAACGGATGCAGAACGGATGAAAGCGGATGCAGCTCGCAAAGAAAGCATTTAAAACGGAAAAAATGTTCGCAGAGGGGACCTATCTCGGATATTAAGGATGTCTAGAGGATGCCTAGAGGACGCAAAGGGACACATAGGGGAAAACCTATACTGCCTATAAAAAGGGGGAGCAACTCATCTGGATCTCACTTTCAGACCAGCAGCCCAGCTGTGCAGACCTCTGCAGCCTTCATCTGCCTCTTCCTCTTCCACAGCATCCAGTCATGTCCACCATGGATCGTAACAAAGTCCTTTTGGCAGCCACCATCGTTCTGCAACAGTGCGAAGCCATCTACAGGCTCTGTGAACTCTACTACGGGAAGAAAAGGAGGCAGCCAAGAAGCATCTGGGTCCGAAGATGGATTACCAGAAGAGCAGAGTACGGACTGTACAACAAGCTGATGGTGGAGCTCAGGAACGAAGACTCTCGTGCATTCCAGAATTTCATGAGGATGCCGCCAGCCATTTTTGATGAAGTTGTGCAGCGGCTGACACCCAGGTTGACCAAGGCAAGCACCAACTTCCAGCCCAGCCTGGAAACTGGGCTCAAGGTGGCACTCACTCTGCGCCACCTGGCCTCAGGGACCTCCTACAGGAGCATGCAGTACGGCTGGAGGGTGCCATCCAACACCATCAGCATTGTGGTCCGAGAAGTGGTGCAGGACATCATCAAAGAATACATGGAGGAGCTCCTCCTGTGCCCCACCACTGAAGAAGGATGGAAGAAAGTTGCAGAGCAGTGGTATCAGAGGTGGAACTTCCCCCACACCGTTGGAGCCATCGATGGCAAGCACGTGGCCTGCAAAGCTCCAGCCAAGTCGGGGTCCACTTATTTCAACTACAAGGGCTTCTTCAGCATCATCCTATTCGCCATGGTCGATGCTGACTACAAGTTCATGTACATCGATGCTTCAGGCAACGGCTCAGCTTCAGATGCCCAGGTATACAACGCCAGTGACCTCAAGGAGGGGCTGGAACGCAACCTCATCATGGGCTTCCCAGATCCAGACCCCCTGCCCAACGACATGCAAGATGTGTCCTACTTCATCATGGGGGATGACGCCTTCTCCCTCAGAACCTACCTCATGAAGCCCTACACCTCCAGACTCCTCACCCGTGAAGAGAGGATCTTCAACTACAGGCTGTCCAGGGCAAGGCGGGTGAAGGAGAACGCCTTTGGCATCCTGGCCAACAGGTTCCAGGTACTTCTCACCACCATGCAGCATCACCCACAGACTGTGAGGAGGATCGTGGAAGCTTGCTGCATCTTGCACAATCTCATGCGCACCCGCTACCCAGTGTTGCAGAACAGGCTCATGGACCTCCAACAAGGCAAGGGGGACATGGAGCCTGGGAAATGGAGGCAAGGACAAAACCTGATGGACACTCAGGATGTGCAAGGCCCCAACAGAGTTTCACGTGAAGGGAAGAAGCAGCACAACCTCCTGAAACACTGGTGCAACTCCCCAGCTGGAGCAGTGGAGTGCCAGGACAGGATGATAGATGCTTAATAGATGCTTCCTTCAGCCTGTCTCATCACACGGATGAGATTGGGCCATGTATTTTGGGTGGGTCTACAATGAACAGGGCATTTAATAAAGAGTTGTGTTTATGTTGACATGTGTGGATCAATGATTAAATTGTTATTGATAATAAAGGGCCATAGGTGTGGCACCTGGGAGGGTGGACCATACAGTCCCACTATACCTGCACTGGAGATTTATCTATCCCACAGCTATTACCCATTCCAAAGGTATCCCTGCCCATCCCACTGCTATCTTAACCCATCCCACAAGCATGCAAAGGCTAAACCATTTCTAAAAGTTTCCACCAAGACTATATTGAAAAAAAGAAATGAGGCAAGTGTGTGAATCAAAGATAGACTTTATTAACAACAAGCTATAAAAGAAATATGACCCAAGTCAAGTGTCCAAATAAAGTCCACAGGTCGCCAGCCAGCCAGTCTCTGGCACTCCTCTTAGTCGCTCAGTCTCAGGGGTGAAGGGTCCAGGTGCTGTGGAGGTGGCTGGTGCTGGAGTGCTTGTCTGAAGCACCATTGGGGTGCAGCATCAGCAGAGTTAGCACCAGCAGAAGCACCACCACCAGAAGCAGCAGCATCAGCTCCTCCAGAAGCAGAAGCAGCAGAAGCTCCAGCCCCAGAAGAGCGAGCCCGTGCTACAGAAGCCCCAGCAGAAGCAGAGTGAGGGCCAGGGGGCGGGATGGTAGCCCTGTCCCTCTTGCCAGGGCTGGCAGCAGATGGCTGAGGCTTTCTGTTCTTCCCCATGGTTGTGGGGTTGCTGGCTGGCAGGAAGGCTGGCAGGAACCAAGGCTGGCAGGAAGGCTGGCAGGAACCAAGGCTGGCAGGAAGGCTGGCAGGAAGGCTGGCAGGAAGGCTTGCAGGAAGGCTGACACCAAGGCTGGCAGGAAGGCTGGCAGGCAGGCAGGAACCAAGGCTTGCAGGAAGGCAGGCACCAAGGCTGGCAGGCAGGCAGACAGCAAGGCTGGCAGGGAGGCTGGCAGCAAGGCTGGCAGGAAGGCTCGCAGGCAGGTAGGCACCAAGTCTGGCAGGCAGGCAGGAACCAAGGCTGGCAGGCAGGCAGGCACCAAGGCTGGCAGGCAGGTAGACACCAAGGCTGGCAGGCAGGCAGGAACCAAGGCTGGCAGGCAGGCACCAAGGCTTGCAGGCAGGCAGGCACCAAGGCTTGCAGGCAGGCAGACAGCAAGGCTGGCAGGGAGGCTGGCAGCAAGGCTGGCAGGAAGGCTGGCAGGCAGACTGGCTTGCAGGGAGGCTGGCAGGCAGACTGGCTTGCAGGGAGGCTGGCAGCAAGGCTGGCAGGAAGGCTGGCAGGCAGACTGGCTTGCAGGGAGGCTGGCAGGCTGGCTGGCAGCAAGGCAGGCAGACAGCAAGGCTGGCAGGCAGGCATGCAGGCAGGGCAGTTAAGGCTGTCAATCCGTCCGGCAGCAGATCTTTCCTCTGAATGGTGACCTGCTTCCAAGCTGCTTCCCTTTATATCCGCGGGGCTTACGCAATGCATCCTCCCCGCATGTACAATTAACGCTCGGCATCCGTTAGGCTTCCGCTGTGCATCCGCTTCATCCGCTGTGCATCCGCTGTGCATCTGCTTCATCCGCTCTGCATCCGCTGTATCTGTTCCGCGTCCGCTTTGCTGCGGCCCCCTGGAAGCCTAGCGGGTGTGCCATCCGCTCCCATCCGCTTCCATTCACTAGGCTTCCATTCCGCATCCGCTTTCCATCCGCTCTGCGTCCTCCCCGCGTCCGTTCCTTTCCGTGTTGTCCGCTCTGGTTATGCAAATTTTTGCCCCTTTTGAGCGGATAACAACAGATGGAACTTTTTTCTCGTCCGTTGTGTCCTTTTTACTAACGTTTTGCATCCGTTGGGCAGTGTGACAGGTCCTTAAGGCACATAGACATAAACTTTGCTGACTCTAGAGCCATGGTGGCAGAGTGATTAGAATGCAATACTGCAGGCTGCTTCTGCCAGCAATTTGGCAGTTCAAATCTCTCCAGGCTCAAGGTTGACTCAGCCTTCCATCCTTCCAAGGTCAGTAAAATGAGGACCAGATTGTTTGGGGGGAAAAGGCTGACACTGTAAAACCGCTTAGGCAGTAAAGCAATGCGAAGTGGTATATAAGTCTAAGTGCCATTGCTGTTGCTGTTGCTTATAGAAACTAGGACTTGGCCAATGTAAAAATGTGTAAGAATGTACCTTTTTATTAGTCCTATGTTGGAAATACTTTAAGACAGAATGCTAAAATGTACAGTATTATAAATAAAAATGCATATTACTGCTCCTTATTTCCCTAGCCCTCAGAGATCAAAGTGGTGCACAGGGGGTTGTATTTATCCATTTTTGATGCTTTTCTATATATAAAATGGTTCCTATTGATTTTTTCACCAAATACTGATCTGATGGATACCTGCATGGTTTAGAGCTTAGGAAGTTGATTTATGAAGCCATCAGATGATTGTCTTGATTTTCATAAAGTAAATTGGATGCAAATCAACCCTTCCTATTTGCAGGCAAACTTTTATTCCTCATGAAAGCCAAATTCAGCATTAATGAAACTTTTCCTTTAATTGTACAGTATAATTTAACCATCAGAGACTGCCATCTACTGGGAAAGTTTTAGATCTGTGATCAATCAAAAAGCTTCCCCCCCCAAATAATCAAATCCGCAATAAGAGCAAAGAACATAACGATGTCTTAAAACATTAATTCAGAAGAATGTGCAAAGTGTGTTCTCAGGATGGTTTAAAGTAAAACATTTATTACCTCTGACCATTAGCCAGATCTGGAGGACCTAATTTGATTGATTGCTTTTATAGCTTGTCTTTCCTGCAGAAGTAAAATATCTCAAACACCCCTTTATTTTTATCCTAACAGTTAATTGGGTACAATCTATTAAACTGCAATATTTTCTCTTCCTCTTTCTCAGATGTGTATTTTCTTCCCCTTTCCTATCAGTTCAGTGTGATTACACTGTAATCTCCTTTATTTTATTCCCATAAAAGTAAATGTGTGAAATTATGGACAGAGACTGCATGACCAAAATCACTCAGTAAGTTGCTAGATACTCCTTATGACTACAATTGAGCTCAAAATTTGTGATGCAAAACGAGACAGTTGTTAAGTGAATTATGCTGTCCAACACAATAAAGGTGCTCATAAGTCAATCAATAAACCAGAAAGGGGACACTTTAAAGCCTTCTAGGGTGCTGAAATATAAAATGAATTGTGTAAGATTCTCAACTTCGGAACTTTTTTTTAGCTGTTATGCTATTACACGCTGCATTAGAGAAAAGGGGAAATATTGTACATTATTACACATATTAATTTAAAAGAATGATATATTAATCATGACCTATTATATAATCAGGTGTGTATCCTGGATCTCATCTATGTTAGGTTGTTTTACAACAACACTACGTAAACTTTAATGTGCTTATTATCTGTACAACCGCAATAAACTGGAATGGAATAAATCTATCAGGACTGTAAAATGCTGTTCACACAATGCAGCTGCCTGCATTTGCACAAAAATGCACGTACATCCTCAGACTCTAACCGTCTCTGAGAATCTCCGAGATCCACCTGCAAAGATCCGGCAACAGCAACTCATCGCGAATCTGACAACACCTGGCATTCGTCCAGCTTCCAAATGGAACTGAGCATGCGCCCCATGTGCCGGTTAGCATTGGCTGATAGACGGGAAAGGACGTGTGATCCGTATGGGGAGTTATAGAGGCGGGGAGAGGAAACAATGGTCGCCCGCTGGAATTTCTCCTCTCTAGGAAGAAACGCTCTTTTATTTTAACCCTTCGAATGACCGGTCCCTTGGGGAAAAGGGGAAACGCTGAGAAATGGTCCCAAGTATAAAGTCCCGGTGGGTCTTTTGCTCTAAGAACAAAAGACGGCTGTCCGGAAAGAAAATTCCAACATTTAGTTAAAGGCGAATATTTAAAGGGAATCTGGGAGGGGAGAAATCTTCTAAGTTCTCTTTCCCTGTGTGGTACAAGAAAGAAAAATGCACAGTACACAAGTTAAAATCTGCACACGCAGTCCCATAGAAGGGAGAGAATTCCTCCTTTTCTTAGAAAAATAGGGAGAGATCTGGTCATTGCGAGGAGGGAGGGCATACTTTTCCCTTGCAAAGCCCCAGAGAGCAAAAAAGGGGAGAGGGTGCTTCCTCTGACCATGGATGGACAGCCTACTTACAGATAACAGATAATCAGAGTTGGAAGGGACCTTACAGGTCATCTAGTCCAACCCCCTGCCCAAGCAGGAAATCCTACACCATTTCTGACAGATGGGAGTCCAGTCTCTTCTTAAAAGTCTCCAGTGATGAAGCTGTCTGAGAGCTTCCTCAACACACCGTCCCCTGTTGTCCTCTCGGGGCCAGGCACCCCAATGACACCTCATACCAGCACTCCAGCAGCAGCCACCTCCACAGCACCTGGACCCTTCACCCCTGAGACTGGGCATGCCTCCGAGTGACCAAGAAAAATGCCAGAGACTGGGTGGCTACCTGTTGACTTTATTTTTGCTTTGGACACTTGACTTGGGTCATTTTTCTTTTACAGCTTGTTATTAATAAAGATTATCTTTGCTTCACACGCTTGCTTCATTTATTTTTTAAATAAAGTCTTGGTGGAAACTTTTAGAAATGGTTTAAGCCTTTTCATGCTTCTGGGATGGGTAATAGCTGTGGGATGGGCAGGGATACCTTTGGGATGGGTAATAGCTGTGGGA
>BLBF01000066.1:4642176-4658621 GCA_015471245.1 Laticauda colubrina
TTTACCATGTAGTCAGTCCATTCAGGGATATTCAGTTAGCAAAGTCCTTGTAGAATATCCAATTGTCAGTTCACATAAATCAGTCCGTTGTTGTCTCTCCCGTTCGAGCAATGCAGTCTTGCTTCCAAGCAGTAATCAGGGATCATCAAAGCCAGAGAGAGAGAGCAAGCTGTAGCCTTGCTACTTTTATATGGTTTTCATAACCACACCCACAGTTTCTATTTTCCAGTTAAAGCTGCATACACTAACTATGATTCATAGTTAGTATTTCACCTAAAACAGTTAGGGTGAACAATGTTATCCCTAACACCAAACATACGCAGAACGGAATTAGAGAGCCAAACATTGACCCTGAAAGACTATCAAGGGAACAGGATTCCCGTAGTTGGACTGGGACATTTCCAAGTCAAATTCAAGAAACACACAGAAATTCTGCCTTTAACCATCGTAGACCAGAATCACCCAAGCTTACTGGGACTCAAATGGTTCGAACCCCTGGGAATTGGAGTGACCGGAATCAACAGTGTCACTGCAACAGACTGGGAGGAGAGCCTAATGAGGGATTTCCAGGATGTGTTCGATTGGAAAGTAGGCAAGTACCGAGGGTCCCCCATATCATTTAATTTGAATCCGACCATAGCCCCAATCAGGTTAAAGGTGAGGCAAGTCCCTTTTGTATTAAAACCGAAGATCGATGAGGAATTAAATAAACTCATCACATAAACAATAGACCACGCAAAGTGGGAAACCCCAATTGTAACCCCAATTAAGCCAGATGGGTCCATGAGAATCTGCAGAGACTACAAGACCACCCTCAGCCATGCACTACAACAAAGCACATATCCTGTTCCGGTAGTGCAACATCTCTTACATTCCTTTGGTGGAGACAAGGTCTTCGCAAAACTCGATCTTGCACAAGCATACCAACAATTGCCAGTCGACCCAGAAACAGTGGAGGCACAAACAATCATGACTCACAGGGGGGCATTCAGATGCAAAAGACTGCAATTTGGAGTCAGTGTGGCCCCAGGGGGTGTTCCAAAGCCTGATGGAGCATTTGTTACAAGGGATAAAAGGGGTGGTCCCATACTTCGATGACATGCTGGTATCAGCCACTGACAAGAACCAACTGGAAAGCCGCCTCAGAGAAGTATTATAAAGATTCCAAAAGGTGGGACTCAAGATTAAAAAAGAGAAATGTCAGCTAGCCACCTCAAAAGTTGAATTCTTGGGGTATCTAATTGATAAAGATGGCATCCACCCCACAGATCAGAAAATAAAAGTGATAAAAGAAGCTCCCAGGCCTAAAAACAAAACAGATTTACAAGCGTTTTTGGGACTCATCAATTTCTATAATGTTTTCCTACCACAGAAGGCAATGATGGCAGAACCACTACACAGATTACTGGATAAGACAGGACCTGGGTACGACAAAAAGAGGCCGCGTTCCAAAAAATAAAAGATTTGCTGACATCTGAATCTGTATTAATTCAATACAGCGAAACCCTGCCACTGACAGTCACCTCTGGCGCATCACTGTTCAGCGTCAAAGCCATACTCAGCCACACGCTACCAGATGGGAGAGAAGCACCGATCGCATTCTACTCCAAAATGCTGTCCAAAGCTGAAAGGAACGACAGCCAGTTGGACAGAGAGGCGTTAGCAGCAATATCCAGGATCAAACGGTTCCATGAATACCTCTATGGTAGGACCTTTACACAGACCACAAGCCACTCTTGGGAATACTCGCAGGAAACAGGGCCACCCCAAACATGCTCTCCCCACAAATGACAAGGTGGTCCGAGTTCCTTGCCGCATACAATTACAAATTAATTCACTGGCCAGGCAAGGACATCTCACATGCTGACGCCCTACCCGAACTGGGAAGTGACCCGCACCAACCACACCAACCAACCACATCCATACAAATTGAAATATTACCAAACCTACCCATAACCGCAGCAGACATTGCGAAAAAAACCGCAAGAGACAAAAAGATGGTGTGGGTTTTAAACTGGGTAGGAAAAGAGTGGCTGGAAAACGAGACAGACGAGACTTTCAAACCATTCCGGAACAGACAGACTGAACTCTCAATGTTAAAAGGTTGCATTCTATGGGGGGATCGGGTAGTCATACCGGAACTATTACAAGAACAAGTCCTGGATATTTTGCATGAGGGACACCCGGGTATCGTACAAATGAAATCCCTGGCCAGGAGTTATGTATGGTGGCCAGGGATGGATAAGGATATTGGGAAATGGGTGGAAATGTGCACTAAGATCCAGACCAGCACTTCCTTCAGCACCTGTGCTCGACTGGGAAACACCGAGGGGACCCTGGTTGAGAATACATATAGATTTTGCAGAGCCAACAAAAGGACACACATTTTTAATCATAGTAGACACTTACTCAAATTGGCTGGAAGTAAGCATCATGACCGCCACAACAACAGAAGCAGTTATCAGACAGCTAAAGAGGCTCTTTGCCACACATGGGTTGCCAGACTTATTAGTTTCAGATAATGGACCATAGTTCACGGCATTGACATTTGAAAAGTTCCTCGCCGAAGGCGGCATAAGACATGCCTTGACAGCGCCGGGTCAGCCAGCTACAAACGAACGGGCGGAACGCATGGTCTGGTATACCAAAGAAACTATAGGAAAATTAGACATGGGGGATATACAAGAGAAAAATTGACAAAATGCTCACTATACAACACATCACACCTAACTCCACTACAAATAAAAGCCCAGCAGAATTATTGATGGGCAGAAAATTAAGATCATACCTGGATAGATTACACCCCACATACAGCCCCAAAAAAGCAGCAGACTCCTCTAGCAAGCACCGCACATTCGGAACAGGGGACCTAGTCTACACAAAAAATCTCACGGGGCACCCACTGTGGATTTCGGCAAAAATAACCCAAGTAACAGGACCCCGATCATACAGACTAGAAACAGAGGATGGAAGAAGCTGGAGGAGACACATAGATCAACTGAGATCAAGAATATTAGAAAGAACCACTAACACATCCAGGTATGAAGAAAAACAACACACACACATGCCAGAACCACAGCAAACATCAAACAAAAATAATAATAATCAAACCAGAGAGGGGGGAGACCCCTCAAACACAAATAAGAGGGGGGGGAGACCCTCCGTTAGCATAAGAAACACCGCAACAAAACCAAAAAACAAACCACCAACCAAATTCTCAAATAACCCAAGAAAGAAACAACTACTTACCTGGAGATGACTTCGGTAGAGAAGAACAGTTGGCAGAAAAACATCAAGAAGCCACTTCAGAAGGGAGCAGCCGGGCCAACTCTACCAGCCTGGATAGGCTAGACAGGAGCGGCATGGCTGACTCCACCTTCCAGGAGGTTCCACACAGAAGGACAGGAGAAACAGCAATCCCATCCGAACCCGCCGAAGACAACAATGCAACTAAACTGCGCAGGTCAAGTAGACAACACAAAAGCTACGTCTACTTACGTGACTACGTAATGTAGGACCAAACCAAGAGGGGAGGGGTGTTACATATTAGTATACCCAAAATGCCCTGTTCCCATTGGCCCACAAATACTCAAATCTGATTGGTGTTTAAATGACCGTGATTGGCCAACAATTG
Organism: Laticauda colubrina; assembly: GCA_015471245.1. Lineage (NCBI taxonomy): Eukaryota > Metazoa > Chordata > Lepidosauria > Squamata > Elapidae > Laticauda > Laticauda colubrina. The sequence goes on from BLBF01000066.1 coordinate 4,645,811, forward strand.
CTGCCCTATGATTGGCCTGCCTGAGTGGTGGGAGATTCAAGGAGCCATCATTGGCCACGAGCCACGAGCAGCCTTTATAAAACAGGCTGCTGCAGTTCCACAGTCAGACGGAATCTAGAAATTAATAAAAGAGCTAAAAGTCACGCTGGTCTTAAGTCTCTTTTTCCGCAAACACAACAGGTAGGTAGGTAGATAGGTAGGTAGGTACATAGGAAGGAAGGAAGGAAGGAAGGAAGGAAGGAAGGAAGGAAGGAAGGATGGAAGGAAGGAAGGAAGGAAGGAAGGAAGGAAGGAAGGAAGGAAGGAAGGAAGGAAGGAAGGAAGGAAGGAAGGAAGGAAGGAAGGAAGGAAGGAAATAGATGTGCATCTTCATGCATAACATTGAAGAGAATGGGAATATAAAATGGGATACAACCTCATTTCTTTACCTTCAACTAAAAAAGATCTACTGATTCTCTGTAGCTTCACAGAAGGCTATTTTGAGAAGAGCCAAGACTTCCTACTTTCAGTGTAAGCCTTTTCCTTAAAGCAAAGGAAGTGCAGGAAAGGTGACTGACACCAGGTATTGGCAAATGGGAATCATCCATATTAAAAGGAAGGAAGGGTAAAATTAATCACCAGAGTGAAGTACAGTTCAGGAGTTATCTTCGAAATCTGTAACTCGGAGGCTGAAAGAAAATGTATGGTTTAAATGCAGTGCTAGATGTAGATATGATTACACCAATCAGGAAGTCTCCTGGTTTGTAGGAATTAAAATTCTCTTTCTTTTCTCACACTCAATGGGCATTTGGTCATCATTGTACCACAGAGAAATGGGACACCAGGAGAAGCAGCAGCAGTAATTCAGATATCATGGTAGAGATCTTGTTTCAGTTCTCTGAGACAGGCACCTCTGTCTTTGGCCTCAGAGCTTTCTAAGGAGAAGCACAAGTCTCTTGCCAAAGAACAGAGATGCATTTACTTGGTCAAGCAAGATGAAATGAAATGTGACACATTAAAATGGCAGCATTAAGCTTCAGATCTGCATAATTCTGACTTCAGGAGTATCACCATATGCTCTCCAGTGCCCCTGAGGTCCTTATGAACCAGATTTATCAGTGTTGATGAGAGTTAGTAAGAGAGTCCCTGCCTAGGTTTCTAAATGACCATAAGTTGTGAGGAGCCCCTGGGAAGAAAATAATAATAATTGTAACATTGATAATTATACGGGATGTAGGGATTGCAGTTGACTCTCTGCATAACTTAATTTACTGGTGTGGATGTGGGAAAATCTCTGCATGGCTCATGGGCAATTTAACCAACATTAAAATAACAATTCAGTACATATTTTTATGCCCTTCACCTAAAACCTATTTTTGAAATATTAAAGTTACAATACCTTTTTTCACCCATAGGGAGGTGAAATGGCACTTATAGTGTCCCTTTCCTCCAAGAGACATCCAGTAAGAAGAAAGAAGAAGAAAAGTCCTGCCTGTAATTGTGAACCTTTGGCAACTTTTTCTCTACACCTTTAAAAAGCCTGTACAGTGGTGGTGGGATTCAAATTTTTTTACTACCAGTTCTGTCGGCGTGGCTTGGCGGGCATGGCGTTGCTTGGAGGGTGTTGTTTGGTGGGTGTGGCAGGGGAAGAATACTGTAAAATCTCCATTCCCTACCAACTCCTGGTGGAAGGCTACTGCAAAATCCCAATTCTTTCCCCACCCCACTAACCTGCTTTCCAGTTCCATTCTCCTGTGTAGGGCAACAAAAGAAGACCCAGCCAATCAGCTGGGACTCAGGAGGCAGAGAATAGATGGGGGTGGGACCAATCAGAGGTGGGATTTGCCAGTTCTCCAAGCGACTCAAAATCTCTGCTACTGGTTCTCCAGATCTGGTATGCTGCACAGACTCATGACACAGTACCATGGGACCCTTACACAATATTAAATGTTGAATGAGGAGTCCAGGAACCAAACTCACTCTATATTAGGCCCCCTTCCCAAATGTGTTCATTTTGCTATCTCTTCCAGTATCTCATGGAATTGGCTGCTTTCCTTTGCCTTATGGGTCAGGTCCTCCACAGGATCATCTCTTCCTCTAGGTCTAAAGTGGAAGGAGGAACTGGCCTGAAACAGAAAAGTGTTACCTGTAACCGTCCAGGTGGAATGTATTTATTTAGCATATGGCATATCATACATGCACTTGCAATACTTATTAACATTTCTCCTAGGTTAAAACCACAGTAAAAAAAAAATGAATCTTATTCAGATACCATGTCTAGGCCATCTCACATTTGAAGCACAGAAACATTTTTTAAAAATATTTTTTTATTAATTTTCTTTTTTTACATTGTAAAACATCATGGTATCAACAACATTTTTGGCATCTATACAGGATTTTGGTTTAAATATCATAATACATTATTTTGCATTTATCTACTACTAAATAAAATCTTTAGCTATACTTACCAGTCTTATATCTTTATATAATTTACAAAATTTTATTTTACTTTCTTAAGGATTGTTTCAATTAACATTTTTGTCTCACTTCTTGGTTCTGTTTGTTAACCATTGATACCAATTGTTCCAAACTGTAAAGAATTCAGTCATCTTTTTCTTTCAATTTCATTGTTAGCATATTCATCTCAGCACTTTCTGTTATTTTGTATATTATTAGTTCTTCATTGGGGGTATTTGGTGTTTTCCCTACCTGCGCAAAGGCTATTCTGTCGGCTGTTATAATATGTAACAAAGGTATTTTACTTCTTTCGGTAGTCTTTCTTTAATGATTCCTAATAGGAAAGATTCCTGTCTGAGCTCAATCTGATAGCCAGTGATCTCTTTTAACCAATTTTTAATTTGAATTCAGTATGTCCTGGCCTTGGGGTACATCCACCACTTGTGATAAAATGTACCATCAACTTTTTTGCACTTTCAACATTTGGAACTCTTGTTGGAGAAGATTTTTGCCAATCTTGTTGGAGCTAAATACCATCTATAAAACATTTTATACATGTTTTCTTGAAGCATAGCAGCATTTATGTGAGGGGGAAAAAATCAGACACTAGACTTTGTATATGCCCTCAACCTATAGCCCAGTCATGATATGATCTATAGCAGGGAAATCAAACTCAAGGGCCATGGCCTGGATCTCACCTGTGAGATGCTTAGGTCTGGCCCATGGGGCTGCTCTAAAAACAGCCTCCCCAAGCTCTGTTTTTGCTGGCAGAGCATTGCAAGAGGATGTCGCAAGTTTGCCTTACTTCCCATGGTTGGAGCATATGCTGTAACATGAAACCTTTTTTGCTTAAGGCCCAGTCCCACTGCACTTACGGATGCAAAGAGGATGTAAAACGTTAAAAAAAGCTTGCCGTCTCTTGGAAAATGCTATGCATCCGTTGTGTACTCATTGCATATGTGTTTCATACGCTCTATCCGTCGAGTATCCGTCCACTGCAATTTCATCCGTGCAAGAAGTTTTGAGCTGCACAAAACTTTGTGAACGGATGAACTTTCTGCCGCGTACGATGTACATCCGCGACATATACGGGCAACAAACGTTCTATGTCCGTTATAATCCGTTAAACGTCCGCTGTATTGTCTCTGCATCCTCTGGCCATCCCCTCAACTCACATCCGCTGCAGCTGAAAACGGAAAGAGGGAGGAAACAAAAGGTACACGGAACGTCTACACAGCGTTAGTAGCATGGAAATAAAAAGGATGTAAGCATATGCATCTTGTATATAAAGGATTAAAAATGGACAAAATGTTTGTATCTGGGATGTATCTCACATATTTAGGATGTTTGCAGTATGTCTAGAGTATGTAGAAGGACACCTAGTGGACAACTAATATTTTCTATAAAAAGGGGGAGAAAATCATCTGGATTGCTGGGATGGTGGACCATACAGTCCCACTATGCTTGCACTGGAGGTTTATCTATCCCACAACTATTCTTATCTATCCCACAAGCATGCAAAGGCTTAACCATTTTTTCAAAGTTTTCACCAACACTTTATGTCTTAAGCAAAGATAACCTTTATTAACTTTCTTAGGTAAACTTTATGACTTTATTAAATAAGCAAAATGAACCAAGTAAAGTGTCTTAAGCAAAGATAAACTTAACAAGTACAACTAAGTCTCTGACACTATTATCAGTCACTCTGAGTCATGTCCATGGTCTCAGCTGTTAAGTGGGCAGGAACTGTGGAGATGGCTGTGGCTTGAGTGCTGATCTGAGGCACCATTGGGGTACTTGGCCCCGAGGGTACAACAGGGGATGTGTGTTCAGGAAGCTCTCAGAGAGCTGACTCAGTCCCATGAGGTTGAGAGGCCCTTCATCAAGTACCTGGGATGTCAGGCCCAAGACTGATGACAGATTGTCTGTTGAGGGGCTTGGCTGTGGGGTGGAGGAAGGAGGAATGTAGTGGGGCTGTCTGGTTTGCAGCTGGGTGAGGAGTGGCATCTGTGGCGTGCGATGAACCTGGGCCTGGACTGGGAAGTTCTGCTTCTGCTGTGGGAAGTCCTGGTAGTCGTAGCCTTGGTAGGTGAGGGGCTGTTAAAAGCTGTGGAAGGGCTGTGACATCACCTGGGGTGGATGAGCAGACATGGACTGGGTAGGAGCAGCTTCAGCTGGGCCTTGAGGGTTGTGCAAAAGTGCTGCGATCTTCTGCTTCATCACCTGGTACTGGGCCTCGGGCAGGTCCCTCAGGGTCTGGCTCACGTAGGAGATGAAGGTGTTCCAGCCCGAGGATGCTCTGTCCAAGTGGACCAGCTGAGAGAGAAGTTCTGTGCTGGTCTTCATTGTGTCCCTGATCTCCAACAGCACACTGTGGTCCTGGCCCTCCAGTCTGCCTCTCTGCCTGCATCCTCTGGAGCTGGGGGTAGGGGTGGGGGTGGGTTGGCCACTGGTGGCTGCTGCTTCTTCCTCCATTTGTGACAGCAGGGCATCATCCTCCACGGGATCCTCCACGTCCTCTGGCATGGGGAGTGCAGCTGTTGGGGGGGTCTCTGCCATGGGGCCCTCTGAAGACACCTGTCTGGACAGGGTAGCTGGCTCCTGGCTGGAAGAGGACTGGCTGTCTGTGGGCTGTCTGAGGGAGAGGGGTCTCAGAGGGGCTGCTCCTCGGTGGCGGATCTCACCCTCCAGGAAACTGCACTTGGACATGATGTACATCTCCCGGTCAGTGAGCTTGACAGCGGCCTGCCCGGATTTCTTGAGGTGTATCTTGCCATACCAGGTGTGCATGTGCTTCCACCATCCAAGGAGTACTTCTGCAGTGTACCCCAGGCTCTCTGCCTTGTCTCTCCAAGCTGCCTGCTTCTACTTGGTGCCGTGATACAGTCTGTGGTCCTTTCTCCAGAGGTACTCGTTCTCCCTCAGCCATTCCAGCACCTCATCCTCATGCTCCTCGGAAATGGTGTACTGCTTCCTCTCTCCCTTCTCCTTCCCTTGCCTCTTCCTCCCTCTGGCAGGGGCTTCAGCAGGGCCTTCAGGGGCTTGAGCAGCAGGGCCTTCAGGGGCTTGAACAGCAGGGCCTTCAGGGGCTTGAGCAGCAGGGCCTTCAGGGGATTGAGCAGCAGGGCCTCCAGGGGGTTGAGCAGCAGGGCCTTCAGGGGATTGAGCAGCAGGGCCTTCAGCAGCAGGGCTTTGAGGGGCTTGAGGGCCTTGGCGCTGGTCCACCACAGCAGCAGCAGCAGCAGCAGCAGCAGAAGCTTCAGAGTCAGTGCCAGGGGGTGGTATGCTGGTTCTGGCCTTCTTTCCAGGGCTTGAACGAGTAGGCACAGGCTTCCTCTTCTTGCCTGACTGACGAACCATGGTGTTCCTGCTAGATGTATGTGGCAGCACATCTTTCCCCTGTATGCTGACTGCGTGCGTGTTGCATCCTTTTATATCCATGGAGCTGATACAATTCATACTCCCCGCATGCGCAGTGAATGCTTTGCATCTGATATACATCCGTGCGGCATCCCCTTTGTTTCTTATAGGCATCCGTGATGCATCTGCTTCACCCGCTATGCATCCGCCCCTTCTGCTGTGCGTCCACTTTGAAATTCTCCCCTGAAACCCCTTCGGAGGTGTCATCTGCTTCCATCTGCTGTCATCCGCTAGGCTTCCTATGAACATCCGTTTAACATCCCCGATACATACTACCCACGTCCGTTCTTTTCCGTTCTTTTCCATTCTGTTTATGCAAATTTTCACCACTTTTTGGAGCGGATGACAAGGGATGGAGCCACCCCTGAAATTTTGCTCATCCGCTGTGTCCTTTATGCATTCGTTTTGCATCCATTGGCCAATGAGACCGGGTCTTTAGGCACTTCCAACATCTGTGCTTCAGACTTTCTGCCCCTCATTGTCAGGATGAAGGAGGGGGGAAAAGACACTCCCAAGTTTTAGTGGCTTCTCTTCTTGCCTCATCTCAAAGCCCTTTTAGCCAACATGAAAAACAATAGTGTTTTTTCCTGCTCTTGTGGCAAGAGGTGGTAAAGTGAAGGCACCACTTTGAATTTTGAGCAGAACAAGGCAAAATCAAATGACACCAGGATGGTAATGAAATGAAACAATATATTCTATTCTTATTTATTCATTCTGTATGCTGAATGGGTATTAAGGGAATTTGGATTAGAAGAAGAGAAACATGATTCTACATTGTGAAATAAACTTCAATAGCCTTCTTTGTGTAAGCACACTTTATTTTTCAAGTAAACAATTAGGTTGGCTCAGACCTGCAGAAAAAAAGTGGAGGTAGCAGATAACTAACTGGTCAGGTCAAGGAAAAAAAGCTCAACCCATAATAACATGACGTGAAAAGAAAAGAAACAAAACACATCACAACTTCATCAACATTAGCAAAAGTTTGTTATCTCTTCTAGAGATTTGATAAAGCAAAAGTATTCTATATGTTATCTTTTAATTTGTTTTAGAAAAAATATGGTTACTGATATTTTATTATTATTATTCCTAAATATGGATTGTGGTAAACACAAAATAATGATTTAAAAGAAAATGACCTCTTGCACATCTCTAGTATAACTTATTATATCAGTCATAATTGAAAGCTCGTATAATAGACAGGGGTGGGATACGACAGGGTTAACTACCGGTTCGGGATTAACGAGGGTCAGTAATTTATGTTGTGCTTCCCTGCATGCTGGGAGCGCGTGCGCCTGTAAATCATCATCAGCATGCTGTGTGCAGAGAAGCAGTCTTTGAAACAGCCCTCTTTTCCTGCTTTTTTAACTGCGGGGTGTGCCTCATTTGGCAGCTGAAGTTGAAAAATCATGAAACAAAGATCAGGTAAGAGCCCAGGTGGGCAAAAACATCAGCAGACATAGAACCGGTTCTATGTCTGCTACTCTTCAGAGCTACCAGTTTTACAGAGGTGGACAGAACCAGTAGAAACCCACCCTTGATAGAGAATTCTAAGAACATATAACAAAGATTTCCCTTCCAACTATTCTATTTTATCTTAACAACAATTTGGGTGACAAATAATTTTCAAAATCAAGAAGCCTCATTGTTTTTCAGTATTAGATGCTCCTTAGTGTTCATGTCAGGTCTCAGAATAATGATGTAACATTTGGGGACAAAAATGCAGCCCAGTAAACCCAGGCTGGAGACCAAGATGGAGAAGATCTGCACAGCCACCATGTATTTCCCTTTGGTGCTCAAGTAGGTGGGGACAAAAGAGATCCAAACACTGCAGAAAACCAGCATGCTGAAGGTGATCCACTTGGCTTCATTGAAAGTTCCTGGGAGTTTTCTGGCAAGAAAAGCCACTATGAAGCAGATGGTAGCCAGAAACCCCATGTAGCCAAGGGCAGTGTAGAACATGATAACTGAGCCTTCGTTACACTGCAGGATGATCTGTCCTGGTTGGGAATGCAGGTCAGAATGTGGAAATGGGGGAGAGATTCCCAACCATGTAAGGCAGATGCCCACCTGAATCCCAGAGCAGGACAAGACAATGGAGTTGGCCAGACTTTTCCCCAACCATTTTCTCATCCTGCTACCTGGTTTTGTGGCCAAAAATGCCACCACCACCATGATTGTCTTGGCCAGCAAGGAAGACACGGCAACTGAGAAAACCACACTGAAGGTGATTTGTTGAAGAAGGCAGGTCATTTTATGGGGCTGACCAATGAATAGAAGGGAGGTCAAAAAGGAAACCAGGAGAGAGACCAGAAGAATGTAGGTGAGATCCCGGTTGTTGGCTTTGACTATGGGAGTTTCTCGGTATTTCATGAAGATTCCTAGAACTAAGGCGGTGTTTAGAGAGAAAACTAAGGCTGTGATTGCCAGGATGAGACCTAACATTTCTTTGTAGGACAGGAAAGTCTTAACTTTGGGGATACACTGATCTCGCTTCTGGTTGGAATACTGTTCATCTGGACACTTTTCACAAAGGGCTGCATCTGGAAAACATGAATTGCTGTTTATCTAGTGATTCAGTGACATTTTATACCTCATGACCAATTGACTCGAGGCAAAGTGTTCTTTGCTTCTTTTCTGCCTTTTATAAAGAGAAAAATATTTCTATCATTAGAATCATGAAATTTAAAGGAAAATGATTTATACTGGATATTGACAATTGAATAACACAAAAAGATATTGTTACCAAGCATGAACAAAGTAAAAAATGTTTATAGAAAAACATTGCCACCATTCCTTCTCTTTATTTGCCAAGTGCAGAACTATCTTTCAGGAAACCATACTCCAGGTTTCTAAATTCTCGGCCTCATGTGTGGTATGTATGATAGCCATTCTTGCTACTTCTATCATACATACTTTAGATATTGTAAATTTTGCCATTACAGCAAATTCTCTAATTTCACCTTTCAATGTGACAATCAGAGAGAAAATGTGTCATTCCAATTCTGTACTAGATTTGTAGAATTATACCTCAAAAGAATATTTGGGATTTCAATTCAGTGTTTGTTTAGGTTTCTTTTTGAATATTCTGATGCATTTCATTCTCTGAATTCTTTTGAGTATGTTTGCATAACTACCACAAATGATAAAATATTCCTTCTTTGTTATAGGATTTCCAACATTTATTTTTCTATGATTCATCTGTTTTATCAATTGTTTATTTATTTGTATACTGTCTATAAAACATTTCTCCCTATATTACAACAGAGTGAATTTCCTGGATTCCCTCCCCCTCCAAAGCTGTTCTCATTTTATCATACAGTTGTTTATTTGTTTCATCTTTATGTCCTATTTCAAAAATTATTTATATATGCCTCCTAATAGTTGATCTTGGCTTTGTATACCTATTTCAAATTATTTCCTCTCTTAAGGTTCTTCCATTTGTTTCAATATTACTTTTTTGCTGTTTCAGCAATTTCTGAAAATATCTACCATGGTAAAATGCTACTTTTATTGAACACTAAATATTTCTGGGCATTTCTTTCTTTCCCGAGTATAGATGTAGCATACTGGCATAGGAGATTAAATCTTGGTTACTCTATGTGTCTCTAGAATAAAAGGCTGATGCTCCTTTTTTGTCCTTTAGCCACTTACCTTCCTGTGTGGAGATTGTTCCTTCCATGCATGGAGAGCAGTCATAGCAGCACAGTGGTTTTCCTTCCCTTGTGAGCTTGGTGTATCCTGTGAGGCAACTTTTGGTACACCTAGAAAAAGGGGCTTTCTAAACAGAAAGAATATTATGGAAATCTGCAGATTAGGGAATTCATTTTAAAAGTGGAAGTCAATGCAAAGATAGGTTCATGAAAGAAGTTACTTTTAAGATCTTCTCTCAAACATAATGAAAATATTTTTGTTTGGATGATTTCAAGCAGCATATGATCTCAAAGTCCTCTCAATATTCAGCAAATATTAATGGCTCTCCTGTCCAAACATTTTTCGACTTCTGTTTGTAGACCAGTGAAATACTATGGATAGAGTATATTTAGATTTCAGCAGGGTATTCAACAAAGTAGACCACAACCTATTTCTTATCAGCTAGAAAAATGTGAGATAGACACATCACCAGATCAAGGTGAAATTCAAAAAATTTCACCACCAGTTCTGTGGGCATGGCTTGGAGGGCATAGCAGGGGAAGGTTATTGCAAAATCCCCATTCCTTCCCCACCCCACTAACCTGCTTTCCAGCTCCGTTCTCCTGTGCAGGGCAACCAAAGAAGACCCAGGCGATCATCTGAGACTCGGGAGATGGAAAATAGATGGTGGTGGGGCCAGTCAGAGGTGGTATTTTCCGGCTCTCCGAAAAACTCAAAATTTCCACTACCAGTTCTCCAGAATTGGTCAGAACCTGCTGAATACCACCTCTGCACCAGATGGATTAGTAACTGGCTGACAAACCATACTCAAAAGGAGTACAAGTAATGGTACTACATCTATTGTACATGGAAGTAAGCGGCTGAAAATGAAATTAGATGTGGAGAAAAGCAAGGTATATTCACGTAGGAAAACTCCTACCTAAGGAAAAATACAGATTAGGTGAAATGGGGCTCAAAAACAGCAACTGTGAGAGGACCTTGGAGTCCTAGTGGATGATCACTTAAGTGTGAGTCTGTGATGTATGGCAGTCACCAAAAAAGCTAACATAATCCTTGGTTGTACAAACAAAGGCATAGAATCAAAATAATGTGAACTATTAGTTTCAAGTTTGGTGTGCTGGGAAGAAGAGGTGGAGGCAGCTATAAAGCTAACAGGCTTTATTGTTAATTTGTATATCAGCCGTGTCTAGCTGTGAATCAAAACAATGTGAACTATTAGCGCCACTTTATAAAACTTTAGTAAGACCTCACCTACAATACTGTATTCAGTTTTGGTCACCTCATTGCAAAAAAGATATTGAGACTTTGGACAAAATGTAGAGAAGAGAATTAAAGGCCTGGGGACTAAGACATATAAAGAACAGTTGCAGGATTTGAGTATGGCTAGTCTACAGAAAAGAAGGACTAAGGGTGACATGATAATAATGTTCCAGTATTTAAGGGGCTGCCACAAAAAAAAGATGGTCAACTTATTTTCCAAAGCACCAGAGGGGCAGGACAAGAAACAATGGATGGAAACTAATCAAGTAGAAAAACAACCTAGAATTAAGGAGGAACTTCCTAACAGTGAGGACAATTAACCAGAGGAACAGCCTGCCTTCAGAAAAGAGTGCTTCATCTCTAGAAGGTTTAAAGAAGAGACTGCATAGCCACCTGTCTGAAATAGTGTAGGGCTATGATGGTGAACCTATGGCACGCATGCCACAGGTGGCACGCAGAGCCATTTGTGCATGCCAGCGAGCCCCAGTCAAATTTTCCTATAGTGCACATGCACGTGCCTCCCAGCTGATTTTTGGCCTGTTTGAGGCCTTTTTCACCCTCCTGGAGGCTCGAGGGAAGCCTCCTCAGCCTTTGGTGGCTGAAAAACTGACTGGTTTCAGCACTACTGGTATTTCCAGAAAGGCTCCAGAGGCTTCCTTCGAGCCCCCAGGAGGGCGAAAACGGCCTCACCCAGGCTCCAGAGGCCCTCCGAAGGCTGAAAACAGGCACTTGCGGTATTTAAAGAAGGCCCATTTTTTGGCCTCCTGAGGTTGCAGAGGCTTCCCTCAAGCCTCCGTGAAGGCAAAAAAGGCATCAAATGAGCCGAAAATCAGCTGAGAGGCACACATATGCACAGTGCAGGTAAGGGTGGGTTGTGTGCACATGCGCATGGGGGCAAGGCACATTGTATTGTGGGTGCTGGCACATGCGTGCTTTCGGCACACCACAACAAAAAGATTCACCATCACTGGTATAGGGTCTCCCCTTTGAGTAGGGGTTTGGACTGAAACATCTCTAAGGTCCCTTTCAGCTCTATTCTGAACTTGTAGTTTGAACAAGCACTGAGTCAGATCCGGTAGAATAAATATCTGCAATTCTGGGTTGAACTGTACAGTCCTTGGTGTATTTTGATATGGTTGCTTCCTTGAAGACATTTCACTATCCGACTAGACAATCTCATTTATGCTACCATCAGGCATTTGATCCTATCATCATTGCACTGCTAATGTTATCAAGATAAGGAATAAAATATCTGTAAGCAACCATGCTGATAGAGCATCAAGGATTGTACTGAGGTAAAATCCTCAGGGTCTTCGGGTTTTGTGTGGTTCCTGAGCTTCCTTACAGGAAACAAGCATAGTTGGATTAGCCAAAATGCTTCCCTAACCTAGAACAGTGCTGGCATTTCCATAGTTAGCAATCCAGAAGACATCTAGGAGAAATAGTAGCATCTCCTTCAATCAGTTTTTTTTCATTAGCACAGAGCCTCCATCAAGGTGAGGAAAAAAAACAAGATTTATTAGAAGTGAACATGTTGGCGTTACCTGGGAGTAGCCGACTCTGAGACACATCATTCATCTCACCCTTGACCCTGGTCTTCCCCCACCCCTTTGGGTGTATCATAATTCATATTCTCCAATGAGACATATCCATAGCCAAGAGTCATCAGTCATCCTCTCCAGTGATAATCTTGCATGCCAGAAGCTTTGGCCGCCTAACAATTATCTATGAAAATATTTAAGGTATGCATTACTCCCCCCACTCCCTTTCTGTTGACAACTCTAAAAGACCAGATAAATATTTTTGAGTTGACAACTGATACAAAAGCATGCAGATACTGAGGAATGAATGAATAATAATATCCACAAACAGGCACATCTGGTTACCTGGTTAAAGGAAGTTGGCCATACGATGACACTCTCATCGATAGAGAACTTGATATCTGAAGAGACTCCTTTTTTTTCAATATTCCCTATTTTCACCCCAGCAGAAGACTTGTTAGGAAATACTGCCCAGTCCATAATATCGAAGTCAGCAACAGGAA
>BLBF01000066.1:4678621-4716712 GCA_015471245.1 Laticauda colubrina
GATTGGGTATAGTCAATAGGACTATTGACTATACCCAATCACCTGGTAAGGTCCCATAAATGACTAATACAATCATATGACATTTTTAAAATTGAACAATGAATTTCCGAGAACATTTCCTGCATTATAATATGGGGAGTGAGCTTTTGGTCTGATCCCTTCCTGCTTTTCCCTTCATGAGGTCAGCCAGAATCCAAAGTTATTATGGTATCAAACATCACCTTGGGCCACACCATTAGAGATATATTAGAGATATGCTCCATAACTAATTTCAGATTGTTAGATTGTTAAATTTCCTGGCTAGCCTCATAAGATCAGTGATCCAACTGATAAATTATAAATGTCCTTAAAGGTACAGCTTCAGGAAATATGATGTGATTTTTATGAATTGAAGATGAAAACCCCAGGTCAAGATGAAAACCAACTGAAGTCTCTTATCTTGCAGTATACAGAGTATGAGTTTCTGGCACCTCCTGCCTTTCTTCTTTGCCATTTATGAGATCAATGAAAATCGAAAGCTGTTACCAAACCTCACCCTGGGCTACAGCATCTATGAGAACTTTTTTAATGCAAGGATAACATACAACGTCATGATGGATTTGCTTTCTACAGGACAGGAGAATGTCCCAAACTACAGTTGTGGAAGACAAAATAATCTGTTGCCACTGCTTGAGGGAACTGATTCTGATCTCTTTAGTCAAATTTCCACCATGCTGAGCATCTACAAAATCCCACAAGTATGAATGAATCTTGAAGCTAATTTCATTTTTTAAAGTCTATTGATAATCCAAAAGGGATCAGATAATAAATAAAATGAGTCAAATGACAAAGCTTAAAAGACACCTGAAATACTACATTTTCTTTTCTTTTTCATTCAAAATATCTTTATAACTTACAATTTTTTCTATATTAATAACATTAGGATGTATCAAGGCTTCCATTGTGGTCAGCGAGACTGGTATTTCAAGTAATGTTGTTCTTTAATTTTAAGGCATACTGATATCAATGTCAATTTCTAACACAATGTCTTTGAAAATAACTATGTATCTTATTCTTCCCATACCATAAAAAAACATGCCAAACTCATTGAAGGCCATGCCCTTCTAAAGTTAATAGTCTTTTATGCCTCAGATTGATCTATTCTTTCACCCATTTACAATAAGTACCGAGACCTGGTAGTACAATTCCCAATTTGGCAGCCCAAAGCCCCCTCTTTTTTTGGAGCCTTGCTTGCAACATTTTCAAACCTATTGTTTTTTTCCCTAGCCAGATATATCTTAATGTTTCTTTATTTAATTCCTCAAAATATTTCTCCCCTCTCAATTTTATTGGAATTGTTGTGAATAAATATAATAACCTTGGTAGAATATTCATTTTATGGTAGCTGTTCTTTCTGTTAATGACAGTTGCAAATCTTTCTATTTCTCCAAATCTAGTTTAATTTGTTACATCAGGTTCATATAATTGTCATCTTTAATTGTTGCACATTTTGCTGTTAGCTGTATTCCTAAGTACTTCACTTTTTTGTGAAGTACTAGCTGCATATCAATTCTGTCCATCAACACTCTTTTTTGTGTATCTGTGAGATTGTTAACTAAAATCTTTGTCTTGCTTTTGTTTATTTTAAATCCAGCAACTTCCCCATACTCTTCTATCTTTCTAATTAACTTCAGTCCAGTTTCTAATGGGTCTTCCAATATAAAGACCAAGTCATCTGCATGCCCCGGTAGCTTGTATTTCTTTTTTTTTTTTAATTTCCATTCCTTTTATTTCTTCATCTTGTTGAATATTTCTAGCTTATACTTCCAAAGTCAGTAAAATAGCAGAGGGGACAGTTGGACATCTCCTTCTAGTGCCCTTTATACAACAAAATTCTCTATCATGTCTCCATTTACCATCACCTTGGATGATTGCTCGTGATATATTGCTTTAATCATATTAATAAACCTCTCCCCAAAGTCCACATACTTCAATTGTAATAATTAATGCCAATTAATTGCCAATTAATGTTTAACTTTAATTGCCAATTAATGTTATCAAATGCTTTCTGTGCATCTAGAAAAATCAGTGCCATTTGTTTTCCAGGATGTGTTTCAGAGTATTCAAGATAGTTTCATAGTATTCAAGACCATTCTCATATTATTTCTAATCTGTCTCTTTGGCAACAATCCATTCTCATCTGTATGTATAAATTAATTTTAAAAATGTTTTAATCTCTTGGCTATTATCGAAGAATATATTTTATAATCTGATTTCAATAGAGATATTGGCCTATATCTTTATCTGCATTAAATATGAGTCATCTTTTGATATAAGAGTAATATTTGCATCCATCCATGAGTTAGGTATTTTTGCTTCTAGCAGAACTTCATTATAAACTTCCAACATCATTGGGTCTAATATATTTTGTGACTTTTTATAAAATTCTGCTGAAACCCATCAGGCCCTGTTGTTTTATTCCTCTTTTGTCTCTTAATTGCTTCTATCAGTTCCATCATAATTATTTTTTCATTCAACATGACTTTAACTGTTCCAGATACTTTAGGGAGTTCATATTGTTCCAAATATTGTTGCATTTTATTTTCTGGAATTTTCCCATAATACTCTTTTATGATAATTTTTAATCCTCATTCTGATAATAAAGAATCCCTTTCTCATTTATTTATCCATGTATCATTTTTCCTCTCTCCTTTTTCGGTTTATATTCCAGCCACCTTCCTGGTTTGTTTGCATTTTCAAAAAAGTTTTGTTTTGCATTTTTTACTTTTTGTGCCAGTTCATCTTTTTCCAAGAGATTCATTTTGTGTTTTATTAAATCCATTTGATTTTTTTAATTTCTTTTTTTGGTGGCTCTTTCTGTAATTCCATTTCTAATCTTTTGTATTCTTCCTCTAGCATTTTCTTATTTTGTTTCTTCTTGTTATTTTCTTCCCATGTAAGCTATAGCAAATCTCTGGATATGTTTTAATAGTACCCCATACAGTTTGCAGTGAATTCTCTCCTTTCCTGTTCTCTTTGAAAAAAAGGGCCAATTCTTTTTCCATAGTTTGTATAAATTCTTTCTTTCTTTCTTTCTTTCTTTCTTTCTTTCTTTCTTTCTTTCTTTGGTTTGTCAATTGCTTACAAGATAATAGGTGTAAGTAAAAACATAGTTATGAATACATGGATACATATCAGAAGAATAAAAGAAACAATAGGACAGGGACCATAGGCATGTTGGTGCGCTTATGCACGCCCCCTACAGACCTCTTAGGAAAGGGGTGAGATCAATAGTAGACAGTTTAAGGTTAAAGTTTTTGGGGTTTGAGGAAGAAACCACAAAGTCAGGTAGAGTATTCCAGACACAGACAACTCTGTTACTGAAGTTGTATTTCCTGCAATCAAGTTTGGTGCGATTAACCTTGAGTTTGTATCTATTGTGTGCTTTTGTATTGTTATGATTGAAGCTGAAGTATTCATTGACAGGTAGGACATGGCAATGTATAATTTTATATACTATACTAAATCGGACTGAAGGCGGCATAGTTCCAGGTTTTCTAGGTCTAGAATTTCAAGTCTGGTGGCATAAGGTATTCTGCAACGAGTAGAGGAGTGGAAAACTCTGTGTTAATATCAGATATGTAATGTGTGTTCCAGACTGATGGGCTGTATTTGAGTATTGATCTAGCAAATATTTTGTATGCTCTAGTTAGTAGTGTGATATTACCAGAGAAAAAGCTACATAAGATTTGGTTAACAAGTCTTAATGCCTTTTTAGATATGTAGTTACAGTGGGCTCTAGCACTTAGATCATGAGTGATGAATACTCCATGATCCTTGACAGAGTTTTTTCTGATTATTTTTTTTTGCCAATATGTAAGACAGAGCATTTATTTGTTGATATTTGAAGTTGCCATTTGTTTGACCATTCTGATACATAGTCGAGGTTTTTTTTGAAGGGCAGCAGTATTGTCTGTGGTGTTGAATAACTTTACATCATCAGTGAAGAGAACACAGTTGCTCTTAATATGATCACAGAGGTCATTTATGTAGAGTATGAAAAGAGTTGGTCCTAAAATACTGCCTTGGGGAACACCACTTTTAACAGGTACAGAATTTGATAGGACACTCCCAATTTTGACCATTTGTTGTCTGTTTGACAGGAATGCTTCTGTCCAGTTATGCAGGTGTTCAGAGATACCATAAGATTTTAGTTTTAGGAGTAGTTTGTCGTGCACCACTGAATCAAAGGCTTTATCTTGCAATATTGCTTGATTCAATGTCCATCTCAGTTTTCTTTTTTGTCCTTTCCATACAACTTTTATCAGATTGTGATCTGCCCATACATTAGGTTCTATTTCTATCTCTTGTACACATATTTTCAATTCTGAGGACATCTACACCATATCTATTCTAGACCAGGAATTATGCCTATTTGAACAGAATGAATACTGATTTTTCTTGGGGTGCACTTCTCTCCATACACCTTTAATTTCTATTTCTTCTGTCATTTTAAAGAAGGATTTAAGGAGTGTTTTCCTCACTTTTTTTACCTGTTTTACTGCTCTTATAGTCAAGTTCTACATATACAATTGGATTGAAATCTCCTACAACACAAATATTTTCATATTCCAATTCTATAATTTTCTTATGAAGTTTTCCATAAAACTCATCTTGTTTATTATTAGGTGCATATATCGCTATTAACAACATCTGTTTTTGGTTCATTGTTACCTCCACCATCAATATTCTCCCATCTTTATTTGCAAAGTTTTGTCTGTCCTTTATTGTTTTTTTAATATATAGAATTACCCCTCTTTTCTTTTGCTGCACTAGTGAAAAATAGAGTTTCCCAATTTTGGGGCATTCTAATAGTTTACTACAGTATATTGTTTTCTATCTCCTCTTGGAGATAGATGAAATCTAAATTCAATTTTTTTAAATTCATTAAAAATTCTTTTCCTTTTCATAGATGAGTTCAGTCCATTTATGTTGATAGATAATAGTTTTGTTTCTTCTTCCATTGTTTACTTATAGATAAGTTTTGTTGTTCTTGTTGATCTTATTTCTCTTTATTCTCTCTGTCTTGCTCCTTCTCATTACCTTCTGTCTTTTTGCTCTGCTTCAGTTTCTTCTTGTTGCATGCTTCCCTCTGCTATCACTTCCTCTTTTTTGCTATCTATTTCCTCCCTTCTCTCTTCTTCCTTGTATGCTGCAATGTGCTGATAATAGAATTCTTCTGCTTTATCTACTTCTAAGTTACCAACATTCCCTCTGATATTAACCATCTGAAGTTTACATTGTGTTTTATTAGTTGTCTTGTCAGAAATGGATACTGTTTCCTTGTATCTCTTACTCTTCTGGGTATTTGTTTCAGAACTACTATTTCTCTCCCTTTGTATTTCAATGGTGCATCTCTTGCTCTTTGAAGTATTTCCACTCTTATTGCCTTCTTTGAAAATCTCACATGTATCTCTCTGGGAAGTTTGTTCTTTCTTGCATAGCTTGTATATATTTATTCTTTTCCAATGCATCTGCCAACAATTCTGTCATTTTTTTCAGGAAGATCTTCCCCTTTTTCCTCCTCAATATTCTGAAATCTCAGGAAGTATTCTGCTCTATCCATCTCAAAAATAATTATAGATAACTCAAGCTCCTTATCTACCATACTCAATCTGTAATTCATGTCTTCTACTTTCTTATCTGTTTGCTCTGTCTTCTGTTTCATTTTTTGAATCTGTTGCTCATTTTTATGATTATTTGCTCATTTTTATGATTATTTGCTGGATGTGGTCTATTTTATCCTCCATCTTTTGTTTCATCTTTTGCATCCTATCTGCTAAATCAACATAATTTTTAGCAACGGTTTCTTGTAGTAGTTGGAACATGGTTTTCATCTCTGATTGAAAAGTATTTAACTTTTTGTTCTGGAACATAACATCAATAGAGTATTGACTCACTGGGCTCACTGCTGCTGCTGCTGCTGCCAGTGGTGGTGGTGGTGGTGGTGTACTTGATGCATTTTTTCTCTCTGTTTTACTTAAGTTTATATTGCTTGTCATTTTAATAATTTTAAGTAATAGAATATTTCATGTAATAATTATTTGACAAAGGCAACCAATCAATTATCAAACAATCAATAATAAATCAAACAGTACAATACTCCATAATGCCCAACTTAAAGAAGTTTTAAGTTAACCCTTTTCCCACCTAGTTTAAAACCTGTGACAAAATTTTGTCTCTTGTCATTGTTTTTGCAATGTCTGCTGCGGTTATGGGTAGGTTTAACAGTGTCTCAATCTGTAGGGTGGATGTGGTTGGTGCCAGGTCAGTCCCTAGTTCCGGTAGGGGAGTGCGGCTCAGTGCATCGGCATGGGAAATGTCTTTGCCTGGTTGGTGAATCAGTTTAGAATTGTAGGCTGCAAGGAACTCGGACCACCTTGTCATTTGTGGGGATAGTATTTTTGGGGTGGCCCTGTTCCCTGCTAGTATTCCCAACAGGGGTTTGTGGTCTGTAATAAGGGTAAAAGTCCTACCGTAAAGGTATTCATGGAACTGTTTGACCCCGGATATTGCTGCTAATGCCTCTCTGTCCAATTGAGTGCAGTTACGTTCAGTTTTGGATAGTGTTTTGGAGTAGAATATGATCGATGCTTCTCTCCCATCAAGCAGAATGTGGCTAAGTATGGCTCTGACACCGAACGGTGATGCATCGCAGGTGATTGTCAATGGTAGTGTCTCGCTGTATTGTATTAATACAGAGTCGGATATCATTAAGTCTTTTACTTTCTGGAACGCTGTCTCTTCACGTCGTCCCCAAATCCAGGTGTCTGCCTTGTTCAATAGCCTATGTAGTGGTTCCGCTGTCGTTGCCTTCTGTGGCAGAAAAATGTAAAAATTTATAAGTCCCAAGAATGCTTGCAACTCTACTTTGTTTTTTGGTCTAGGCGCTTCTTTGATTGCTTTAATTTTTTTCTCTGTGGGGTGGATGCCCTCTTTAGTGATTAGGTACCCCAGGAACTCGACTTTTGAGGTGGCTAACTGGCACTTTTCTTTTTTGACTTTGAGTCCCGCCTTCTGGAACCTTTGTAAGACTATTCTGAGATGGGCTTCTAGTTGTCTCACGTCACTGGCTGACACTAGCACGTCATCAAAGTATGGGACTACTCCTTTTATCCCTTGTAACAAACGTTCCACGAGGCTTTGGAACATCCCTGGGGCGACGCTGACTCCAAATTGCAGCCGTTTGCATTTGAAGGGTCCTCTATGAGTCACGATCGTTTGTGCCTCTGCTGTTTCGGGGTTGACTGGCAATTGTTGGTATGCTTGGGCAAGGTCGAGCTTTGTGAAGACCTTGCCTCTCCGCAATGAGTGTAGTAGGTGTTGCACTACCGGAACAGGATACGTGCTTTGCTGTAGTGAATGGTTTAAAGTGGCCTTGTAGTCACCACAGATTCTCATGGATCCATCTGGCTTAACTGGGGTCACAACTGTGGTTTCCCATTTAGCGTGGTCAATTGGTTCCAAGATGCCTTGTGCAATAAGTTTGTTAAGCTCCTCATCAATCTTCGGTTTTAATGCAAAGGGGACTTGCCTCACTTTTAGCCTAATAGGAGCTATTGTTGGATATAAATTAAATGATATAGGGGACCCTCAGTACTTGCCTCGTTTCCCATCGAAGACATCCTGGAACTCCCTCATTAGGTTCTCCTCCCAGTCTTCCTTGGAGATGCTGTTAATGCTGGTCACACCGATTCCGAGAGGTTCGAACCACTCGAGTCCCAACAGGCTTGGCCGGTTTCGGTCTATGTTGGTTAGAGGCAGAATTTTTTTGTGTTCTTTGAAGGTGATTTGGAAATGTCCGAGTCCGACTACCGGTATTCTGTTTCCTTGATAGTCCTTTAATACTAGTGATTGGTGTTCTAGTTCAGTTCTGCCAAGATGCAATACCAGCCTTTTAATGGTATCCCATGATACCATCGATAGATACGATCCAGAATCCACCTCCATTTCACATTCTTGGCCCTTGATCCTGACTGCCACATGTACTTTTCGGTCATTTGTTGTATTAGAATGACCGATGGTGATGGTTTGTTGTGTTTCTTCTTTTCTATAGTTCTTGTTTAGCCCTTGCCTTTGCTTTCACGACTCTCACGGCTCCACGTTTGTCTTTCTTTTATTCTTGGTGGTGTGTTGTCCCTATGTCAGGGGCTGTAGCTCTTATGGTTTCGGCATACTCTTGCAATGTGACCCCATCTCTCGCAGTACCGGCACATAGCGTCTAGGAACTGGCACTCGGAATGGGGGTGGTCTCCTCCGCACCCAGCGCACTGAAACCCTGACTTATGACCTTTCTTATCCCGTCTATCTCGTTCAGCCTGGAGTCTGTGGATCTCCTCGTCATTGTCATCGATCTCAGATGATCTACTATCCTCGTAGTGTGTGATGGTCTTGTGTGCACTCTCTGCCTTTTTCTCTGTACATTGGCTCATTTCGGCCAGTGTTTTGGATGTTGTCGCATTTATTTGTTGCATTTTGGCTGCTGATTTTTTAGCTGCTTCTGCTGGCGTGGCCTCAACGATAGTCTCACTGACTGTAATCTTTGGTCGGGTTAACAGTCAGCTTTGTAGGGTGAGGTCTCTCAGTCCGAGGACCACGTGATCCCTCTTGGCTTCGTCCATGTTTAGGAATTCGCATGCCCCTCCAATGTCCCTGAGAGCCGCTACGAAGTCTGCGATGCTCTCACCTTCTCTCTCGTCCCATTTGTAGAACTCGTGTCTCCGAATAAAGCTGGAGACGGTCGGTGCGTCGTGAG
Source organism: Laticauda colubrina (assembly GCA_015471245.1). Taxonomy (NCBI): domain Eukaryota; kingdom Metazoa; phylum Chordata; class Lepidosauria; order Squamata; family Elapidae; genus Laticauda; species Laticauda colubrina. Next base: position 4,687,416 of record BLBF01000066.1, read on the forward strand.
CCTTCAGCAATTTTTCTAGATCTGGCCAGGCCATATGCTTCACATCCTCTGGTTTCGCTAGCGCCTTGGCCATCTTGAATACTGTGGGCCCACAGTGCATCAGGAACACGGCTCTTTTTCAGTTGTCAGAGATTCCTTGCAAGTCGTTGCTTTCCAGGAACATGAGGAATCTATCGATGTAGGATTCCCAGTCCTCTGTTGCTGGGTTAAATGTTGCGGGTGGCAAGTTGGTTCCGGCCATTTCATCTGCTTGGTTCTTGTTGCCACCTGCTCGACTGGTCTCCTCTCTCAGAATCCCACCCTCGTCGCCAGTGTGGTGTTCACGAAGAATGAGACCAGAGACCAGTGTAACTTCAGCTCTTTTATTTAGTTCTGAAAATCCGTCTGAACTAGGAGCCAAGGCAGCCCTTTTTATAGAAAGGCTGCTCGCAGCTTGTGGCCAATGACGGCTCCTTGATTTTCCCGCCACTGAGCTGGCTAATCATAGGCTAGCTACTATTGGCCAATCAGTGTCGAATAGAGAACCAATCAGCTTTCAGTGTTTGTTAACCAATAGGAATAGACTATTTGAAATATGTTAATTTGGAACACATGTGATTTTGAGGTTTTCAGTCCTTTCACTATGATGGATGACCTGCACAGGTAAAAGAACAGTTGAAGAAGACATTACTATTTCTCCTGGACCTCTCAAAAGATTTATTGCTTATGGTGGGAATACCAGTATTGTTCTGGGGTAGGATTCAAAAGATGTTGTTGGCTCACCCAAAGCTGCTTGTAGCATGGAAGAAAGCTAAGGAGGCTCGTAATTAAAGGACTGATATTTGACTCTGAGAGATTTACTATAGGGCATCTTACTCAGTGGAATCCTTGGTGCTCTCTGAGCTTGGTTGTTGTTTGCTGGTATTCCACTGAATACTTATCCAACTAAGTAACATCATCAGTGCCTTTATATGCTTGATGATAGCTCTGATAATGGTATGTAGTCAAATAATGAAATGTTTGCAAGCAGACAACCAAGCTCCGATAGAATCAAGGCGTTTACAATTCAAACTTGAGTTACAGAAATGATTCTCTTCTATTGAATCTTATTCAATGTTTGTTCACAACTGGAATTTACTTTGAGAAATTGCGACCTAAGAAATACATATTATAAGAAGGCAGAGGGCCTGTTGTAATATATGTTGTTCTAGCAATTGCTAAGATAAGAGCGAGCAACCCTGTGCTTTCCCTGCTTTGGACCACACTTTACACAGTTTTATATTATTGACCATTTGGCTGAATCTGATGGGATCTAAAGTCCAAATGCAGAAGAATCCCAGAAGGATAATGATTCCTGGACTGGAGAATCATCAGCCTTTTCTGAACATTAAGGGGACTCTGAGACCGTAGCCTGCTGAAATGAAACTGCAAGTGGAGACTTTTCACTAAAACAAAAATATTTTTATTGTGATTGGAAACAGAACTTGAAAGTATCTTTTTGAATTTATGAACCCACTTGGGTGCTCCCTTTCATTTAGGAGTAATCTCCTCATTCATATATTTCTCTGACCTTCTTTCTGTTTAGAAGGCCCCCTTTTCTAGATGTACTGAAAGTTGCCTCCCAGGATATACGAAGCTCTTGAGAGAAGGAGAACCAGTTTGTTGCCATGACTGTTCTCTATGAATGGAGGGAACCATCTCTGTGCAGAAAGGTAGGTAGTTCAAGAACAAAGAAGGAGCACCAGTCTTTTATTTTAAGGGCAATGTCAGGATTCTGGCAGTTATCCCAATTAAATCATGAATCTCAAGCCAAACTTCCAAAACTTCAAAAGGATTTATATTAGCAATAGCATAACACTTAGATTTACACAGTTCTTCATAGTGCTTTACTGCACCCTCTAAACAGTTTACAGCATATTGCCCCCACCAATGGGGGTCCACACTTTACCAACCTCTGAAGGATGGAAGGCTGATTCAAACTTGAGCTAGTCAGGATAAACTGCAGGCTATGGGCAGAGTTAGCCTTGAATTCTGCATTCTAATCATTGCATCACCATGGCTCTGATATTAGGAAGATTTGATCTCATATGCTGATATACTTACATCCAGACTCAGGAAGCAGTCTAAAAACACTTCAGTGAAGATAGAATTCACCATAGTGGATGTTTTCACAAGTTGCTGAAACAATAACAAGCAATTTGAAAAAAGATAGAGAGATCTTGAGAATGATGTCTGCATTTGAAACATGTATACAAAACAAGGTTTATGACTAAGAACCATACATAATTATTTTTGAAATGTAACATGGAGATGGACAAAAAAATAAACACTTTTATGTTATAATGGATGGAACACTTCAAAGACACAATCACATTACAAAAATCAGAAGAGTTTTCAAAAAGAAAAATACAGAAAATTCACTCTAGGTTATTACTTAAGGAGAAATTGCTGCAAAATGTTTTATAGGTGTTCCATAACTACATCAACAATAGAAAAATATATAAATCATATAACAATATTGGAAAAGCCATGACAAGGAGGAAGACTTTATCATCTGTAGTGGCTATGCAAAAACAACAACAAAACCCAAAAGCATTGGGATGAAATACATCAAATTATTCAGAAAAACCCTAAACAAAAATGAATTGAAACAACAAATCTTCTTTAATAAATATACTTTCAAAAAGCAAAATCCCATAATTGTTCTGACAGCTGCAAGAACTAATTTGTCAAGAGAATTGGAAAACAGGTATTTTTTCAGTGACGTCAGATTGGGAGATCAATTTACAGAATATGCTGCAATTGCACAATTGACAACTTCTACAAGTAGTGTTCCTCCACCTTGGCAACATAAAGACATGTGGGCATGAACTCCCAGAATTTCTCAGGAGCCATGGAATTCAGGGAGTAAGGGAATTCTGACTGCAGAATTCTGGAAGTTGAAGTACACGTCTTAACCCTGTCAAGGTTAAGGACACTGCTCTACAGTATCTGTGATTAAATTTAACCAAATTTTCAAAAGAATGGCTCTGTATATGGAATGGCTTGCACAGCAGAATATATTTATACCTTTGGAACATGATATTTAGCCAGAAAGTTGTGAGATAAAGGCTTGTTCTCAGAAGTACTGGGAGCATCATCACTTGAGACTTTCAAGAAGAGATTGGACTGCCATTTGTCAGAAATGGTGTAGGGTCTCCCACTTGGCCCAGGGGTTGGACTAGATGACCTTCAAGGTGCCATCCAACTCTGATTCTGTTATCTGTTAATTTAAATAAAGATGCTAGCAAGAATATTCTTCAAAAAAAGAAAAGAAAGATACTTTTAAAAAATCAGCATTGGTCAACCTACGTCCTGCGTGTGTTCAGTTGCTCGAGATGCACTGCATATCACTGAATCACTTGCTAAAAAACAGTACTTTGTGTTTTCCAGATGTAGCCCATTGTGAAAAGTGTCCAAATGACCACTACTCCAACAAGAAGCAGGATCTTTGTGTCCCCAAAGTTATGACTTTCCTGTCCTACAGAGAACACTTAGGTTTCATACTGGCTATCGCTGCCCTTTTTTTAATCTCTTACCACTGCCTTAGTTCTAGGAATTTTTATTAAATATCGAGAAACTCCCCTAGTCAAAGCCAACAACCCTGATCTCACTTATATTATGTTATTCTTTCTCCTGCTTTCCTTCTTGACTTCCCTTCTATTCATTGGTCAACCCAAGAAAGTGACCTGCTGTCAGGCGGAGCTCCATTCAAAATCCAGGAAAGAAATACTTAGACTCTTTAGTTTAGAGAAAAGATATATTTTACTGAAAGTGAAGTGGTAGCAACCAAAGAATTCTGAATCTGAGAATTTAGGCGCGCAATTCACATATAGAAAGTGATGGAAATGTTCCCACCCCCAATAGTTCAAATGACACTTCCAATTAGAAAGTTGTGGATATGATCATGTGGGCATCTTCAGGTGATGATGAGGCCTCTGTCCGTTGACCTTGGCATAGTTTGATAACGGGTTGCAGTTGCGCAGAGAGAAGAAAGCTAAGCAAGAAATAGAAACCTAACTCTATTTTATGCTCCCCCCTTCCATTTATACATCAGACGAATGTAACTCCTCCAGCTCACTTCCCCAACTATTCCTACCTCCCTTTTCCACCCCCCGTTACTTATGGCAGTCGAAAAGATGCAAAGCAATAGCAGAAGATTTTGAAGACTGACATTCGGCCCTCCTAGAAAAAGGGAAATCATCAGTCCTAGAAGTCCTAGAAGAGAGAGAGAGGAGAGAATATAAAGACAATTATTAATCATTAAACAATTTCAAAACAATACACTCCTAAGGCTTATCAGGATACTTGGAACGAAATGCTTTGATCAACTTAGGGGCTTTAACATCGGTTTCATTAACCCATTCGGCTTGTGAAGAAGGGAAATGTTTCCAGGCTACAAGATACTGGAGTCGACCCCTCCATTTGCGAGAATCCAGAATTTCTTTAACTTCAAAATGTTGTTCGCCTTCAATCAATATTGGTATGGGAGAGTCAGTCTGGATGGGCCTTAGGTCAGAAGTACGCTCAGGTTTTAGCAAACTAATATGGAAAACCGGATGAATTCGTCGAAGAGTTTTGGGTAAGTTCAGCTGGACTGTTACAGGATTTATAATCCGTTCAATTGTGAATGGACCAACGTATTTAGGATCAAGCTTCTTTGACTTTTGAGTGGTTTGCAGGTATCTGGTGGACAGGAAAACCTTGTTGCCCACTTTATATTCTTTCTGTGGGGATCTTTTCTTGTCTGCAAATTTCTTATGAGCTTGATGGGCCTCATCTAATGCTTTGCGTGTTACTGGCCAGTTAAGTTGGAGTTGAGTTATCCATTCATCCAATGAATGGATGTTGGGCTTTTCACGAGGAAGTTCAGGTATGGGAACGAAATCTTGTCCCGAAGCCACTTTAAATGGAGTAAATCCAGTACTGCTGTGTACAGAGTTGTTGTATGCCACTTTGGCAAATGGTAGTAATTCGGACCAGTTATCTTGTTGATAATTTATGTAACATCTGAGATATTGTTCTAACACTGAGTTAGTCCTCTCACAGGCCCCATTGGTTTGGGGGTGGTGGGCAGAGCTTAGCCCCTGGGAGGAGCCTATTAACTTCAGGAACTCTTTCCAAAAATTTGAGGTAAATTGGACCCCTCTGTCAGAGATTATGCGTTCCGGGACGCCATGTAACCTATAGATATGTGATATAAATAGTTTAGCCAGCGTCTTAGCAGAGGGAATCTTGGAACAAGGTATGCAATGTTTGGAAAACAAATCAGTCACTACCCAGATGACCGTGTTTCCACCACTTTTGGGTAATTCTACTATAAAGTCCATAGAGATTTCCTTCCAAGGAGTCGTTGGTCTAGCTACATTTTGTAACAATCCTACTGGCTTACCAGGAGGTCTCTTTGCCGAAGCACAAATCGGACAGCTAGCTACATAAGCTTCAATGTCCTTCTTTAAAGTAGGCCACCAGAATTGCCGCTTAACCAGATGTAAGGTCTTCACAAATCCGAAATGGCCAGCTGCTTTAGAATCATGAGCCTGTTGTAGTTTTTGGCTTCTCAGTACCTGTGGCACATACAACTTGGCCCCCACCCAAGCCAAACCATCTCTAATTGTATAGTCACTTGAATGAGCCAGGAACCATTCGTCCAGTTTTAAAGCTTCTTTTAATTGTTCGGTAAGGTCATTCGATAAAACCACTTCTTGGTTTTCCTTTGGGCTCTGGTGACCACTGGGGTAGCTAGGTGTTTGGCTGAGACAATTGGGCTTATCACCTCCTGATGCATACTATTATATTGAGGTAGTCTAGAGAGAGCATCCGCCATGAAGATCTTCCCGCCTTGCTGCCTGCCTTCCTGCCAGCTTTGGTTCATGTCTGCCTGCCAGCCTTCCTGCCAGCCTTGGTTCATGTCTGCCTGCCAGGCTTTGTGCCTGCCTGCCAGCCAGCCTGCCTGCCAGCCTGCCTGCCAGCCTTCCTGCCTGCCTCGGTGCCAGCCTCCCTGCCAGCCTTCCTGCCAGCCTTGGTTCCTGCCAGCCTCCCTGCCAGCCAGCAACCCCACAACCATGCGGAAACACAGCAAGCCTCAGCCATCTGCTGCCAGCCCTGGCAAGAGGGACAGGGCTACCATCCCGCCCCCTGGCCCTCACTCTGGTTCTGCTGGGGCTTCTGCAGCACAGGCTCACTCTTCTGGGGCTGGGGCTTCTGCTGCTTCTGCTTCTGGAGGAGCTGATGACAAGAACTCCAGCACCAGCCACCTCCACAGCACCTGCACCCTTCACCCCTGAGACTGAGCGACCAAGAGGAGTATCAGAGACTCATTTTTGTTTTATAGCTTCTTGTTAATAAAGTCTATTTATGATTCACACACTTGCTTCATTTCTTTTTTTTAATAAAGTCTTGCTGGAAACTTTTAGAAATGGTTTAAGCCTTTGCATGCTTGTGGGATGGGTAAGGATAGCTTTGGAATGGATTAGGATACCTGTGGGATGGGTAATAGCTGTGGGATGGGTTAGGATAGCAGTGGGATAGATAAACCTCCAGTGCAAGCATAGTGGGACTGTATGGTCCACCCTCCCAGGTGCCACACCTATGGCCCTTTATTACCAATAATAATGTAATAATTATCCACACATGTCAACATAAACACAACTCTTTATTAAACGCCCTGTTCATTGTAGGCCAACCAAACATACATGGCCCAATCTCATCCGTGTGATGAGACAGGCTGAAGGAAGCATCCATTAAGCATCTACCATCCTGTCTTGCCACTCCACTGCTCCAGCTGGGGAGTTGCACCAGTGTCTCAGGAGGTTGCGCTGCTTCTTCACTTCATGTGAGGCTCTGTTGGGGCCTTGCACATCCTCAGTGTCAATCAGGTTTCGCCCTTGTCTCCATTCCCCAGGCTCCATCTCCCCATTGCCTTGCTGGAGGTCCACGAGCCTGTTCTGCAACACTGGGTAGCGGGTGCGCATGAGATTGTGCAGGATGCAGCAAGCTTCCACGATGTTCCTCACGGTTTCTGGGCGATGCTGCATGGTAGTGAGAAGTACCTGGAACCTGTTGGCCAGGATGCCAAAGGCATTCTCCACCACCCGCCTTGCCCTGGACAGCCTGTAGTTGAAGATCCTCTCTTCACGGGTGAGGAGTCTGGAAGTGTAGGGCTTCATGAGGTAGGTTGTGAGGGAGAAGGCGTCATGCCCCACAATGAAGTAGGGCACATCTTGTGTGTCATTGGGCAGGGGTTCTGGATCTGGGAAGCCCACGATGATGTTGCATTCCAGCTCCTCCTTGAGGTGACTGGCGTTGTATACATGGGCATCTGAAGCTGACCCATTGCCTGAAGCATCGATGTACATGAACTTGTAGTCAGCATCAACCATGGCGAAGAGGACGATGGTGAAGAAGCCCTTGGAGTTGAAATAAGTGGACCCCGACTTGGCTGGAGCTTTGCAGGCCACGTGCTTGCCATCTATGGCTCCAACGGTGTGGGGGAAGTTCCATCTCTGATACCACTGCTCTGCAACTTTCTTCCATCCTTCTTCAGTGGAGGGGTACTGGAGGAGCTCCTGCAGGTATTCTTCGATGATGGCCTGCACCACAATGCTGATGGTGTTGGAAGGCACCCTCCAGCTGTACTGCATGCTCCTGTAGGAGGTCCCTGAGGCCAAGTGGCTCAGAGTGAGTGCCACCTTGAGCCCAGGTTCCCGGCTGGGCCGGAAGCTGGTGTTTGCCTTGGTCAACCTGGGTGTCAGCCGCTGCACAAGTTCGTCAAACATGGCTGGTGGCATCCTCATGAAGTTCTGGAATGCACGAGTGTCTTCATTCCTGAGCTCCACCATCAGCTTGTTGTACAGTCCGTACTTTGCTCTTCTCCTGAGCCATCTTCAGACCCAGACTCTTCTTGGCCGCCTCCTTTTCTTCCCGTAGTAGAGTTCAAAGAGCCTGTAGATGGCTTTGCATTGTTGCAGAACAATGGTGGCTACCAAAAGGACTTTGTTACGATCCATGGTGGACATGACTGGATGCTGTGGAAGAGCAAGAGGCAGATGAAGGCTGCAGAGGTCTGCACAGCTGGTCTGCTGGTCTGAAAGTGAGATCCAGGTGAGTTGCTCCCCTTTTTATAAGCAGTATAGGTTTTCCACTATGTGTCCCTTTGCATCCTCTAGGCATCCCCTAGACATCCTTAATATCCGAGATAGGTCCCCTCTGCAAACGTTTTTTCCATTTTAAATGCTTTGTTTGCGTGCTGCATCTGCTTTCATCCTTTCTCCATCCATTCTGCATCCATTCTGCATCCATTCCGCGTCCGTTCCGCTTCCTCCCTGCGTCCGTTTACCGCTGGAGCGGATGGAATTGCACGGATGCGCAGCAGATGCCTAGCGGATATAGCGGATGCATAACGGATGCAAAACGGATGCAGAACGGATGCCTAGCGGATGCCTAGCGGATGCAGAACGGACGCATTGGATACATTTTCTGCACAAAAGTTTTGAGCAGCTCAAAACTTTCTGAGCGGATGAAACATCAATAGACGGATGCTGGATGGATAGAGAGGATGAAAAACGGAGGCAGTGAGTACAGAACGGATGCATCGCGTTAACCAACGGATGGCAAGTGTTTTTTTCCATTTTACATCCTCTTTCCATCCGTTGGTGCAGTGTGACAGGGGCTTAAATTTGTTTGAGATGGGAAAAAAGCCAGGATAAAATTGAAACTATTACAGGACAAAAGAGAAAGCGTGGCTTTGGATTCCCTGACTGGGAAATGTATTACCAGGCTGCGGCTATGGTGTGGATTAAAGATTGGATCAACTTGGAAAATAGAAGAGTATTGTTGATAGAGGGTCATGACTTGCAGAGAGGGTGACATAGTTTTCTATGGGATGGGAAATGTAAACAGCATGCATATTTTCAGAGACACAAGATTAGAGGTTCATTAATTCGGACATGGAACAAGATTAAAAAGAACTATTTACTAAAATACCAAACTGGTTGTCAACTATGGAAGCACAAATCTACCCAAAAGCACTGGATCTGGGAAAAAAGAGGACTTATAAAGACTAATTAGACACACAGGGAAGATTAAAAACGAGACAAGAATTACAGCAACAAAATATAAAGATAGATTGGTGGCCATACATGCAAATTCAGGTGAGATACAAAAAAGACAAAGAACAATTTGGTTTCTGCATGGAAAAGCATCAATTAGATAAAATTCTACAAGAAATGGAAAAGAAAATGATCTCAAGAATATACTGTATAATTTTCTACTAGATTTTAAAATGAAAGAGGGGGTGGTCAAAGAGATGATGGTGGTATGGGCGAAAAACTTTGGCCATGATATAGACCTGGAAAGTTGGAAGAGAATGTGGGGATTAAATTACAAATTAATGACATCTAAAGCATACAGGGAAAATCAATATAAAATGTTCTACAGATGGCACCTTCCTCCCGCTAGACTGGCAAAAATGTTTAACTCAAACCCAAATTGTTGAAAAAGTGGAAAAGAAAAAGGCACTTATTTCCATACTAGGAGGTGAAAAAATATTGGAATACAATTAGACAATGGCTAAAAGAAATCACAAATCAGAAAATTGAATTTATTAGGTATAATAACACAAAAATGCAATAAAACAGATAAATATATTATGTCACACATTTTAACAGCTGCAAGGATTTCGTATGCACAACTCTGGAAAGAAAAAGGGGTTCCACCAGAAGGCATGGTTATAAAAAAAATAATAGATTGTATAGAGATGGACAGGCTAACGAAAATAAAAAACAGAGAAGATTCAATTTACTATAGGGCCTGGGATGCCTGATGAGTGGTTTAGAAATAAAAAGAAAATAAAATAGAAACTAAGAAAAGACTGAGGGAATATGTAAATATGTAAATATACCATAGAGAAGATTGATGTGTAAGGGATAAAAGATATTGATTTATAGCAAGAGTAAGATGTAATGTTAAAGGAATAAGTAAATACATATACTGAAAAATTTAAGGAGATACAAAAGATGTCTTGATGTTGATAAAAATGCGTATAGTTTTTATTTTATGTTTTTTTAAAATTTGAAAACTTTATAGAATTTATTTAAAAAAATAAAAATAATGCTCCTGACGAAAAGAAAGGCGAGACACCATTGGACACAGCTGTCGCTCATTTTCTCCAATCATGAGAGAGCAACCCTTTTCCCTCCCCTCTCTCTCTCTCTCACAGGCGGGTGATGGATTAAAAACAATGCCCTATACGAAAAGAAAGCTGAGACTCCATTGGACAGTACTATCAGCCATTTTACCCAATCGGGATTGAGCAACACCCTTCCCCCCTCCCCTCTCAAATCCATAGGGAGGGTGACATTAAGAACATAGCCGGGGCGCAGAGGCTCTCGGGAGTTTTAATTCAATAGGGGCGACTGGGCGCTTTGTCTCCAAAAGGCAGAGAAGCTGAAGTCGTTTCACGGGACTTTCGGTTTTACTGGGTGGGGTTTAATTCCTATCGCTTGCAGACCCACTTTGTTAATTTTGCCTTTTTGCCTTTCCCTGGACTTGCTCAGGGCTTTGCGGGGTAAGCTCGGGATGGGTTTGGCAGTCCTTCCCTTCCCCTCCCTTGTTCTGCTTTGGGGGAATGATAGCTTGCTAAATAGGTGGGTAGTTTAACACCAGCTCCAAAAGTTGTTTGCCCTAATTTAACAGTGTGTAACGATATACAGTCACTGAAAAAAAAAAAAAAATTGACCAGCCCAGCCAGGTGCTTCCGATATGCTGGACTGAGAATCTTACCCTGCTACAAGTAGGGATCTCCAAACTTGACAACTTTGAGACTTGTGGACTTCAATTCCCAGAATTCCCCAGCCAGTATGGCTTGCTGAGGCATTCTGGGAGTTGAAGTCCACACATCTTAAAATTGCCAAGTTTGGAGACCTCTGTGCTGCAGGGAAAATATTTGAACAAATGATGGAAATTTAGGTCTGTGGGAGGTCCCCACAGAAATAAACACACATTTTGCTATTAATGGCATTGCATTAACTAAATATTTAAAAAACTAAACCTCCCTGATTGCAGTTTCAGTGTATCCTGATTGCTAAAATGCAAATAAATTGAAGCTATTTATTTTTACCTTGATATGCTTGTCCTTTCTCTCTAGGTGAGAATTGTCTTCTTCCTTCTGGGTAATACTTTATCAAACTCTCTTTTGAGTTTTTAATCTTTTTTTAGATTAAGCCTCCCCTCTTTGCAAAAGCTTGATGCTCGATTGTGGTGTGTCTAATCTATTACATAAAAGCACTGATGATGTTACCTAGTTACCTCATTTCCCAAATGAAACATCTGCAAGAAAGCAACCAAGCTTAGAGTGTACCAAGGACTCATTTCAACCCTGAGAACAAATATTTTCTGTATTGTTGTTGAATAAACCATAATTGATGGAACTGATTTATGTCAGGATGTAATCATGGTTTAAACATCATAGTGCCTTAGTTTGCCAAATTGATTTAGCCTAGTCTGAACAAACCTCAGCCTGGGAAACACACTAGCAGTAAATATTTATGGAGATTCTCAATTATCCAGGTCATGGTTGTTCCAAAGGTGCTATTTCCAAAAGGCAATTGGACTTTCTTTGAAAAGTTTTAAAAAAGACCTCCAAGAAAATCCAATTGCCTTTTGGAAAAAGCACATTTGTGACACTAGTCCTAAATACATGTTGTGCATGGATGAGTTCACTCATCTTGTTTAAGCCAATATGTGTGTTGCTGCTTTCTGGTTTAAATTTTGTATTGTTGAAAGGTGTCAAAAATTCCTTTCTTTCGAGGATTCAATTTTCCCTGCTGGGAGAGCTCTGGCACAAGGATATAGACAACTGCTTGAAAGCGGGATCTTTTTATTTTTTTCAGGAAGGCGGAGAACAGCGAGAAATCTGTGTTCCTGGGCTAGCTAGCTTCTTATGGTAAGTCCCTGGTTTTTTATGCCCTTTTCTCCCTTTGTAAGTTGATTTTGTGTGAGTGTTTGTATTTGTGCCTTATGTTTCAAATCCTGTTTGAGTTTCTCTTTATTTCTGCCAGAGGGCAAACTCTGTGGAGTGGCCAGATTGTATTATTGGTTTTCTGTAATCTCTTTTAGCTTTAAGATAGTTTTTCATATTTGTTCTGTGGCAATCTCCTGTCTGTCCCTTTTGTAATTTATATTTTGCATCTTTTGTCTGTTTGTTTTGCTTATTTGGTATATCCTGTGTTTGTAAGGGTTTTCTAAATTATCTTTTGTTTCCTTTTCCTATTTGTCTAGTTTTCTTCATTACTTAGACTTTTGTCTATAGGGATTCTTTAATACTTTTTATTTGATTCCTTTTTCTATGAAAGTTTTTTTTCTGGCTGACCTGATTTTCCCCTTGGGCTTTTCCTGTTTTTTGTGACACTATGTCTTTGTGAAGTTCCCTTTCCACAGTATGAACCCATCACTATAATATATTAAATGAACCCAAATTAAATTGTGACTTAGCATGATGAATGAAGCTCATCAATATGTTTTCAATTAACATTTTTGAACATTTTATCAGAACGTTTCTATATTTGCACAAGTTTTTTTTTAATCTCAAAAGTGCAGATCGTGATGGTTGTACATGAATTCAATCTCCTTTGAGTAACTAAACAAACTGTATTTAATCTGTTGTGCAAGGAGTCTCCCCAATATTTGAGGGACTGCTGCAGAGAGAAAGGGGTCAAGCTATTTTCTAAATCACCTGAAGGCCAGACAAGGAATAATGGATGGAAACTGAACAAGGAGAGATTTAACCTGGAAATAAGGAGAAACTTTCTGACAGTGAGAACAATCAACCAATGAAACAGCTTCACAAGTTGAATAAATAATTGAAAAAATAAACAAAGTTTATCTTTGCTTAAGACACTTCATAAAGTTTACTTGGTTCATTAAAAATAATTAAAAGGGAAATATTTGCTAGAATCCTTAATCCTTCTAAAATACTATCAATCAAAGATATTACTCATCAAAGCTCTTAAACGTTCTGCTCCTTGGATTAAGTACAGTTAACTACAACTTACGACCATAATTGAGCCCCAAACTTCTGTTGCTAAGTGAGAAATTTTTTTGGTGAGCTTTGACCCATTTTATGATCTTTCTAGCCACAGTTGCTAAGCGAATCACTGCACTTGTTAAATTAGTAACATGGTTAAGTGAATCTGAATTCCCCAATGACTTTGTTTGTCAGAGGGTTCCAAAAGGCGTAACCCTGGGACATTGCAATTGTCATAAATATAAGTCAGTTGCCAAGCATCTGAATTTTGATCACATGACCCATGGGGACCATGGACATGACTCAGAGTGGCTCAGAATAGTCTCAGAGATTGAGTTGTTTACTTGTTTAATAAAGAAAGGGAGATGCTTGCAAGAGAGCAAAAATAATTACATCACAGAGTGCTCCAAAAGTAAAGGAAATGTGTATTTGAAAACGAATGTTTGATAGAATGATGAAGTGAAAAAGGGCAAGAATGAAAAAATACAGATAAGAGAATGATTGCTACAAAAAGTGATAAAAGATGTGCATTTGGTACATTGTCATAAAGAAAGAATAAACTGGAATCAAATTACAAAAGAAATATTGAAGAAAGGATGAAGGAAGGGTTGGAAGCAGAGGTCGTATTCAGCAGGTTCTGACCGGTTCTGGAGACTGGCCCCACCCCAATCTATTCTCTGCCTTCTGAGTCCCAAATGATTGGCTGGGTCTTCTTTTGGTGCCCTGCACCAGAGAACAGAGATGGAAAGCAGGTTAGTGGGGTGGGGTGGGAATGGGGATTTTGCAGTATTCTTCCCCTGCCATGCCCACCAAGCCACACCCACCAAGCCATGCCATGCCCACATAACCAGTAGTAAAAAATTTTGAATCTCACCACTGGTTGAAAGGAATGGGAAGACCAAGATTATTTAACCTTGGTTGAATGAGTTGATAACACATGGAAAAGAAATATAGTAAGTGAAAAATTTAAAGAACAAAATGCAAGGTATGAAGAGGTTTATGAACATGTGGAAAGAAGGATGAATACTGTTGAGGTAATTCCCCGTTAGGAGAATGAGCGCATACAGGGAGACGTATAGGGAGTAGTGTGGAATAATACACACTCAGTACACAGATACACTGTACAGTTAATGTATGTTTTTACTTCCAGAGAGGTTTAAGCAGTCCAAAAGTCATTCACAGGTTAATCAGTCAGTTTTTCAATCCAGGGATATTCCAGTAACAAAGTCCAGTGTCAAAAACAGTTAAGTATCAGACTTACATTAAATCCAGTAATATCAATCAATTAGGAAAAATGAAGCAATGGCAATACTTTCCAACAGAAGGAAATAAAGATAAACTCTCTTCTGAGATTCAGACTAAAACTAAACAATCCAGGTTTCTGGCTCCATCTTATGGCCATTTGAGAAACCACACCCAATTGCATGCTCTTGCATTCCCTTAAAGAGACAGTATTAAAAAAAGTTACATCATCATTCTGAGACCTGACATGAATATGAAGGAGCATCTAATGATAAAAAACAATTAGAATTCTTGATTTTGGCACTAATATTTTTATCCCAATTATTGCTGAGATAAAATAAGACATTATTTGTTCTAAAAAAATTGTTTCTCCTATGTGATTAATATTTCTATCAATTAATAGCATAAGGAAGCTTATTTATGTTTCTTCCACCAATTTAAAACTATATTATTTGGAATTTTATGAAGCACACCCCGAAAAACAAATAGCCCTTATGTTTTTAGATGCACAGAAGGCCTTTGATAACTTGAATTGGCAATTTTTAATCCAAAGAATTTGTAATATGAACTTAGGCAACAAATTCAAAAATGTTATGACTACTATTTATGATACACAACAGGCAAATTACGGTAAATGTGGAATATACCCGCCCAATTAAAATAGAGAAAGGAGTCAGACAGTGTTGCCCACCCTCACCACTGCTCTTGATATTATCACTGGAAACATTACTAGCATATATTAGACAAAATCCAGACATAAAAGGATTAAAAGTTAAGAAAGAAGAATATAAGCTGCGTGCGTTTGCAGATGACATGATTAAAAGAATTTTTATTGAAGAGCCAATTGAAGGAGGGCAAAAACTGATGAATGAATTAGAACAATTTGTAGTAGTTGCAGGATTAAAAATTAATAGAAAGAAAATGAAATTAATGACTAAAATATAACAGGAAAACAGAAGTTAGAATTGGAAAAGGTCATGGGATTTCAAGTGATAAAAAAATTTAAATACTTGAGAATATGGCTGACAGCACATTGCAAAACACTACAGAAAAATAATTGTGACAAACTATTGCAAAAGGTACAGAAGGATCTAGAAACATGGGGTAAACTGCAAATTTCATTATTAGGTAGGATTGCTATGATTAAAATGTCTATTCTCCCCAAATTTCTTTATATATTTCAGACGATGCCAATTAAAGTACACAAAAAATATTTTGAAGAACTTAACAACATAACCGCAAAATTCATTTGGCAAAAGAAAAAACTGAGAATAAATTTAAAGGCAATACAAGATATGAAGAGCGGGGGGGGGGGGAGGGAGGGAAATGGCCTTTCCAAACTGAGAGTTGTACTATACTGCGGCCTCCTTAGTATGGTTGAAGGAATGGGTGAATTTAACAAACAAGAGAATATTAATTTTAGAAGGCCACAACTTACAGAGGGGGTGGCATGCTTTTTTATGGGAGAAGGTCTGGAATAGAAACAACAAAATCACAAAATTGGCAGCTTACAAGGAAAATGCCTATGAGATGTTTTACAGATGGCACCTTCCCCCCTCAAGTTTAGTGAAAATGCACCCAACATGAGTCCGAATTGCTGGAAATGTAAAAAAAAAGGAGGGAACTTTCTTTCATATGTACTCGTCTTGCATAGAGGCTCAAAAATTTTGGCAGAAAATTAGAAAATGGATGGAGGAAATAACAATAGAACAGATCAAATTTAAGCCAGAATTCTTTTTATTAGGGATCTTTAATAAACAACTTTCAAAAAAAGTGAAGTATACAACGATACATATTTTGACAGTGGCCAGACTGGCCTTTGCACAATGTTGGAAGCAACCTCATATTCCATCAGAGGAAATGATTATTCAAAAAATAGCAAATTGTGCAAAGATGGATAGATTAACTTTAGCATAAAAAGGAAAAGATACATCAATGTATTACAACAGCTGGAACTGCTGGTACAAATGGATAGAACAAAGATTGATTAAACAATAAAGGGGAAAAGAAAATATGTTATAATTTTAGTAGTGACTATATATATGTGTCCGTGTGTGTACATATGTTTTCTTAAGTTTTCGCGGGTACTTACATGTATGGTATTCAGCTTTGTTCAGGTATTTTCCCATGTCATTATAGTTGTGCTTTTAAAGTTGTAACAATGTTTCAGCAGAATTTCATATGCCATCATCAGGCTTCTGTATTGTGTTCGTCTGTGAGTCAGACTTTTACAGCCATTTCAGTTTTAAATTTGGGGCTAGCCTACTTCTGTGCCAGAATGGTTTTTTCATCATCCTGATTGGTTGGGAGTCTTGGTCTGTGTTTATTGGTCTTGGAGTTTGCTGTGTTCTCCTTGATTGTTGTTTCTAATATCTTCTGTCTGTTTTGTGGCTTTTTTGGTCTTGATTGGCTGGCAACATTGTTTTCCTTTATTGGAGGCTTTTAGTGTGGCTTGGCTCCAAGTAAATGGACGGCAATCATTTATTAGGAAGCTAGGTTTCATCTGGGTGCCTAGTTGGGGTGTGTTTGAGCTGGAGGCATCGGGGGGGGGGGTCTGTTTGTGCCCAGGTGTTTGACTGGCTAGTGGTGTGGATATTTTTTTGTTTGTGAGTGCAGGCTTCCAAATAATTGACAGTCTGGTGGAATCATCTCTTCTATTCATACTTTCAGGTAATTATGTCTTGAAGGTGACTGAGTGCCATTCTAACATTAGCATCTGGAGGTAAATATACAGCAGTGATGGTAACTACTGTTAGCTCCTGTGGCAGATAAAACAGTCTACACTGAACAGTCATGGCCTCTAAATCTGGTGAGCAATGGCTGTTTGTTATTTTGCTGTTTGTGCACCAATCTTTACGTATATAATTAGGCCCCCTCCCTTCTCTTACCGGAGGCTATATTGCGATCTTGATGGTGCAAGGTCCGGTCTGCTAGCTCCACTGTAGCATCAGTGATTTGCAGGTGCAGCCAGGATTCTGTGATGATTAACAGACAGCACTCACAAATTGTGTGAGAGATCTGCAGCTGTAGTTCATCCACTTTGTTTACAAGGGATCTGACATTTGTGAGGAACATAGGTGGTAATGGGGGTTTCTGCGGTCTCTTCCTCAATTGAGTTAGCAGGCCCGCTCTGCATCCCCGCTGTTCCGTCCAGAAATAAGTTGCTCAAGACCGGGTTCCAACAACAAACTCTTTATTTAATTCAGTAAAACAATGGTAACGGAACAAGAGCTCAAGCTGTGGCAGCCCTTTATATAGCGGCTTGCTCGCAGCTTGTGGCCAATGACACCACTTTAAGTGTTCCCGCCATCCAGCGGGCCAATCGGATTGGTTATCTAATGGTCAATCCAAGAATGGCCTTTTCGGCCAATCAGAATAGGGAACTTGGAGCCTACCAAGTTCCATACATTACACCCCTTCCCCCTTAGTTCAGTCCAACATGTGTCATGAAGTCACGCAGGTAGGTGAGGCTTTTTTGAGTCCTGGTTGACCTGCGCAGCTCAGTCTCAGCGTGGTTTTTGAGCGGTTTGGATGGGATCGCTGTCTCTCTGTTCCTTCTCCATGGAACCTTCTGGAAGGGCGAGTCAGCCTTGCCGCTCCCTCCTGAGTCTCTTGGGCAGGTTGAGATGGCTCCACCGCTCCCTCCTGGTTTGTCCGTGTTGGTCTGGCTGTCTCCTTCCAGGAAGGCCTCGCTTCGCTCTCCTGCTCCCGGACTTCTCATTTGGGGTTCATCTAACTGTGAGTGCTCTTTTTGATTTGTTTGACAGTCTTTGTGTAGTGTTTGTTGTCTTGTTATGGGAGGTTCATCTCTCCCTTTTTTATTATTTTGTATCCCCCCCCCCCGGGTTGTTTTTTGGTCAGTATTTATTTTTGGCGCTGGTGTGTTTTTGCGTTTGAGGGTGCAAGAACAAAGCTGGTCGATGTGCCACTTCCATTCTTTTCCGTCATCTAGGAGTAGTCGGTAAGACCGGGGGCCTGTGATCTGGGTGATCATGGCTGGAAGCCATAACGGGTCCCTGGTGAGGTTTTTCGCATAGACCAGGTTGCCTATTTCAAATGTATGGTATTTACCGGAGGAGTTGGGGGGTTTATCCCAGGTGTAAGTGGGGTGAAGTCTGTCGAGGTAGGAACGCAATTTCCCACCCATTAGGAGTTCTGCTGGGCTTTTGTTGGTTGTGCTGCCAGGGGTATATGCTGTAGGGTTAGTAATCAGTTTAGTTTTTCTTGCACATCCCCCTTGTCCATTCCAGCCAAGCCCTCCTTAATGTACCGGACCATGCGTTCAGCCCTGCTGTTTGCAGCCGGATGGGCCGGCGCTGTTAAAGCATCTCAGATGCCTTGGGCAGCTAAATATTCAAATGCTAACACGGTAAACTGAGGCCCATTGTCCAACACCAGTACATCAGGCAGTCCATGCGTGACGAAAAGTTTGTCTAGCTGTTTCATTACTGCCTCAGTGGTTGTGGAAGCCATGAGGATGACTTCTAACCAGTTCGAGTAGGCATCCACAACTATTAAAAAAGTATTGCCTTTTGTCGGTCCAGCAAAGTCAATATGTAGTCTAGACCATGGACCCCGGGGAGTTTCCCATTCCCTAACTGGTGCCTGTGGAGGGGTAGGCCTCGATTTTTGACAGTCATGGCAAGCTGCCACCCAACGTTCAATGTCCTTGTCCAGCCCTGGCCACCAGACATAACTCCTGGCCAGGGCTTTCATTTTGACTATGCCCGGGTGCCCCTTGTGCAACATGCACAAAACATCTTCCTGGAGTCTGTTTGGCATCACCACCCTGTCACCCCACAAAATACAGCCCTTTTTGATAGACAGTTCAGTCTGTCTGGTGCAAAATGGCTTAAAAGTCTCAGTTTTGTTCTCTTCCGGCCAGCCCTTACCTACCCAATTCAGGATGCGAGCTGTCAAAGGGTCTTTCGCAGTGGCTCTCGCGACGTCCATTGCGGTTCGGGCAGGTCTTGAGTTGAAGTGTGGAGACAGTGGGAGCTGGGTCCTCTTCTGTGATGGGCAGTGGGGAACAGCTCAGGGCGTCTGCATGGGTGATGGTCTTTCCTGGGCAGTGAATCAGCGTGTAGGTGTAGGCAGTGAGGAATTCAGACCACCTCGTCATTCTAGGTGACAGAATGTTCGGTGTTGGCTTGTTTCCTGCTCGGATTCCTAACAGGAGTTTGTGATCAGTGATGATCGGAAAAGTTCTGCCGCAAAGGTACTCATGGAATCTTTTGACTCCGGCGATGATTGCGAGGGCTTCTTGGTCGAGTTGGTTGTAATTGGGTTCTTACTTGGAGAGCTTTTTTGAATAGAAAGCGACCGGTGCCTCTCTGCTGTCAGGTAGCTTGTGGCTCAGGATGGCGCCGATTCCAAAAGGCGATGCATCACAGGTGACCGTCAAAGGCAGGGTATTGCTATACTGAATTAAAACAGTGTTAGATGTTAATAGGTCTTTGATTCTCTGAAATGCTGCTTGTTCCCGGTGGCCCCATTTCCAGGTAGTTTTTTTGTCTAACAACCGATGTAAAGGTTCTGCTATGGTTGCCTTACGGGGCAGGAACACATTATAGAAATTTATGAGACCTAGGAATGCTTGAAGGTCAGTTTTGTTCCTAGGTCTAGGTGCGTCTTTGATTGCCTTTTTCTTTTTTTCAGTGGAGTGTATTCCTTGTTCATCTATTATGTAGCCCAGAAACGACCCGGTTTGTGGCTAGATCACATTTTTCTCATTTTACTTTGAGGCCTGCGTATCTAAATCTCGTTAAAACTGCTCTTAATCTGTTCTTTAGTTGGTTGGCATTTTTTGCTGAGACCAGAACGTCATCAAAATAAGGGACAACCCCCTTGCTTCCATTTAACAGATGCTCCATGAGGCTTTGGAACACGCCTAGGGCAACGCTAACCCCGAACTGAAGACAGTTACACTTGAATGCCTCTCTATGTGTCACAATAGTCTGTGCCTCTGTGGTAGTGGGGTCAATGGGTAGCTGTTGGAACGCCTGTGCGAGATCAAGCTTCACAAAATTTTTTCCTCCCCCTAAGGAATGCAATAAGTGTTGCACTACCGGTACAGGGTTTGCGCTTTGTTGGAGCGCATGGTTTAGGGTTGCCTTATAGTCTCCGCAGATGTGCACTGACCCATCTGGTTTTACAGGAGTCACAATGGGTATTTCCCACCTGGCATGGTCGATTGGCTCTAACACCCCTTGTGCTATTAATTTGTTTAATTGTTCATCAATTTTTGGTTTTAACGCAAACGGGATGCGTCTGGCTTTTAACCAGATGGGGGCCATTTTCAAGTCTAGGCTAAATGAAATTGGGGTCCCCTTGTACTTGCCTAGGGTCTCATCGAAAACATCTTGGAATTCTTGTAGCAGGCTCTCCTCCCAGTTGGCTGCAGCAATGCGGTTTATCCCAGTCATCCCGATTCCCAGGGGCGCTAACCATTCGATCCCCAGCAGGCTAGGGTGATCACGGTCGACGATGGTCAGAGGCAAGATTTCGGCATGATTTTTAAATTCGACGAGGAAATGTCCAAGGCCCACTACCGGAATTCGATTTCCCTGGTAGTCTTTTAAAATCAGTCTTTATTTTTGTAGTTCTTTTTGTTTAATGTCCAGTATCAGGTGCCGAATGGTATTCCAGGATACCATAGATAAAAAAGACCCAGAGTCGACTTCTATCTCACAGGACTTCCCTTCGATGTTCACCTCTATCTGGACCTTTTTTCCGTTTTCTGCCCTGGCATTTTCGATGGTTACCATCTGATGCATTTCCTCTCTGTCACTGGTTCTTTTGCTTCGGTTCCATCTGCTTCCGGCTTATCTCTCTTCATGTCTGGGAGGGGTGGTGGTGCTGCCACATCTTTTAGGACTATAGCTCTGTTTGTTTTGGCAGACCCTTTGGATGTGCCCCCGTTTGTTACAAGCCCTACAGATTGTGTCTAGGAACCTGCATTCAGCTCACGGGTGGTTGCCCCTGCATCCTGCACACTGAGCCCCCCCCCTCCGTTTCTTCTCTTTTCCCGCCATTTCTTGTCTGAATGAATTCTATGGACATCTTCATTTTCGTCATCGGTGTCACTCTGGGATTCGTGATCTTCCTAGTGGGCGGCCGCTGTGGGCTGTTTCTTGCTTCCTTCTGCCTTCTCTCTTGCTTGGTTTGGCGGATTTGGAATCACATTCATTTGGTGCATGGTGGCTGCAGATTTCTTTGCTGCTTCGGCGGCAGTTTCTTCTGCAATAGCCTCAGCCACAGTTATGTTTGGTCTATTCAGCAGCTTACTCTGAAGTGTAGTGTCCTTCAAACCAAGGACCACGCAGTCCCTCATGGCCTCATCCATGTTCTAGAACTCGCAGGCTCCTCCGATGTGTCTCAGGGCTGCTACAAAATCTCTGACGGTTTCATCTTCTTTCTGGTCTCTCTTGTAGAACTCGTGTCTTTTTATCAAGTTGCAAACCACGGGTGCGTAATGTGCTCTGAGCATTCTGTTCAGCTTGGGCCAAGTCATCTGTTTGACATCTTTTGGTTTAGCCAGCACCTTTGCCATTTTAAAGATGGCTGGTCTGCAGTGTGTAAGGAAGACAGCCCTCTTCCTTTGGTCAGATATTTGCTGCAGTTCGTTGCTTTCCAAAAACATAAGAAAGCGATTGATATACGACTCTCAATCCTCCTCATCAGGATTGAATGGTGCGGGCGGCGCGTTGTTACCAGCCATCTCTCTCGCTCAGTTCAGATCGCTGCATGCTTCAGTCTCGATCTTCTACGATGATCCCACCCTCATCGCCAGTTTTACGTTTGGAAATAAGTTGCGTGAGACTGGGTTCCAACAACAAACTCTTTATTTAATTCAGTAAAGCAATGGTAATGGAACAAGAGCCCAAGCCGCGGCAGCCCTTTATATAACAGCTTGTTCGCGGCTTGTGGCCAATGACACCACTTTAAGTGTTCCCGCCGTCCAGCGGGCCAATCGGATTGGTCCTCTAATGGCCAATCCAAGAACAGCCTTTTCGGCCAATCATAATAAGGAACTTGGTAGGCTCCAAGTTAGGCTCTATACATAATACCTGGTCCAAGTAGGCTCCATACATAACACCCGCTTCTGTTTTCTCTCCCTGCGCTGTTTTCTATGCTTGCTTAATCCATCAACAATCCACAGAGTTCCTGGAGATCTTGCTAGCTCCAATGGGATATTGTGGGATTCTGTATAGGTGCATAGGTGACTTCAGTTTTGAGTTGCTGTCCTATATTTATCAGGTCTTCTCGACAGTATGTTAGTCCATTGCAGGATGGAGTAAAATGCAGGAATAAAAGGAAGTTAAAGCACAAAAAGAAGAACAGTCGTCGGGAGCATTGAGCCGCTGCTAATTAAAAGAAGATTAGGGGAGATATGATTCCAGTGTCCAATATTTGAGGGGCTCTTACATGGGGGGCGGGGGGTGTCAAACTATTTTCCAAAGCACCAAAAGGCAAGATGAGAAACAATGGTTGGAAACTAACCAAGGAGAGAAGAAACCTAAAAGTAAGGAGAAATTTCATAATGATGAGAGCAATCAGCCAATGGAACAGCTTGCCTTCAGAAGCTGTCGGTACTCCATCACTGGAGGTTTTCAAAAAGAGATTGGACAGCCATTTATCTGAAATGGTGCTGAGTCTCCTGTTGGAGCAGGGGAGTGGAGATCTCCAAAATCTCCTCCAATTTTATTATTTTATGTACTCAGTTTCCTTGACTAAGTTATATGGGATTTTACACAGGAAGAAAGTGATGAAGACTTTCCCTGATGGTCTCCACTTGGAAATCACAAGAAGGTTGACTCAGTAGAGGCGCTCGATAGAGTTTGTGGGTGGGGAAAATACATTCCCACTATCTCAATTGGCTGAGAGATATATTGTGATTGAATATTGAAAGCTGCTTGGAGAGCCAGCAGAGGCAAGATAAATACTCCACCAGAGGTTCAGGATCCACCAGAGATTCAGGATCCACCAGAGTTAATTCACTAGCAAAATCAGTGCTTTCTTTGAGCTATGAGTCATCATGAAACCCAAATATATTCATTGCACAGTAAGTTTCTTGAATAACAGGGTTAAAAAAAATATCCTGAATTGTTGTGTTGATGATTACATTGGAACTACATTCGTAAATAATGCAATTTTTTCTCCCTTTCTGCAGACTACTAAATGAAGCCATACAGAAAAACAACTGTGATTCCCAAATCCCTGTATAATTATAAAAATCACAATGATTACTGTTCCGTCTGGAAAAGAAGCGCGGTAGACCGGGTTCCAACAAATAACTCTTTATTAGTTAACAGTAACAGAACATTGGCTCAAGCCACGGCAGCCCTTTTTATACAGGCTTGCCTGCCGACTTGTAGCCAAAGACATTGTTTTAACTTTGCCACCTTTGAGCGGCTCCTTGGATTGGTTCCTAATGAACCAATCCACTATTGGCCTTCCTGGCCAAGCAAGATAGATTACTTGGAAACTTCCAAGTTATCCAGAACACCCCTCCCCCTTTAGTTCAGTCCTACGTGAGTGACGTAGTCGCACAGGTAGGTGAGGCTTCTTCTGGTCCTAGTTGGCCTGCGTGGCTCATTCTCGCCTAGGACTTCAAGCGATTTGGTCGGGATCGCTGTCTCTCCAGCTCGTCTCCATGGAACCGCCTGGAAGGGTGAGTCAGCATTGTTGCTACCTGGTTCAACCAGGCTGGTTGAGCTGGCCTGGCTGGCCCCTTCCAGGACGGCTTCCCTTTTGTTCGGACTACTTCCCATGGTTTCATCTAACCGTAAGTGCTCTTTTTGGTTGGTTAGATGTTCTGGATTTACTTTTAAAGGTTCGTTTTGGTACCTTTTTTTATTTGTTTGTGTTTTCCCCCCCTCCTTGGTTTTGTTTTCGTTGATTTTTGTTTTTTGAGGTTGCACGGTTGTTTTGCGCTCGATGTTGTGGGAACGAAGCTGGTCTATGTGCTGCTTCCACTCTTTTCCATCGTCCACGGTTAGTCGGTAGGACCAGGGGCCTGTTACTTGTGTGATTGTGCTGGAAGCCAAAGAGGGTCCCCAGTAAAATTCTTTGTATAGACTAGGTCGCTGATTTCAAAAGTGCGGTATCGGCTGGATGAGACGGGGGGGTTCTCACAAGTGTAATTTGGGTGTAATCTATCTAAATGGGATCTGAGTTTTCTCCCCATTAATAGTTCTGCCGGGCTCTTGTTCATTGTACTACTGGGAGTGATGTGTTGTAGTGTAAGTAAGTGGTTCAGCTTGTCTTGGACACCCCCCTGGTCCATTTTTTCTAGGCCTTCTTTTGTAAATCTGACCATTCGCTCGGCCCTACCATTCGCCGCTGGGTGAGCCGGCGCGGTTACTGCATGGCGTATACCTAAAGATGCTAAATACTGTTCGAATTGTATAGCTGTTAGTTGTGGCCCATTGTTGGATACTAATACATCAGGTAAACCATGAGTTGCAAACAATTTGTTAAGCTGTTTTATAACAGCCTCGGTTGTTATGGACGACATTACTATAACCTTTAATCAATTTGAATATGCATCTACGACTATTAAAAACATATTGCCCCTAGTTGGTCCCACAAAATCAATATGGATTTGAGACCAAGGGCCTCATGGGGTCTTCCAGTCCCGTATGGGTGCTTGCGGTGGTGTGGGTTTAGCTCTCTGACACTTGTGGCATGTTGCAACCCAGCATTCAATATCCTTGTCTAAACCAGGCCACCAGACATAGCTCCTGGCCAGGCTTTTCATTTTTACTATGCCTGGGTGGCCCTCATGTAGCATGCCCAACACCTCTTCTTGCAGTTTGGATGGAATTACCACCCAATCTCCCCACAATAAACACCCCTTTTGTATTGACAGTTCAGTCTGTCTAGTCCAAAAAGGTTTAAAACTTCAGTTTTTTGGCTTTCCGGCCAGCCTTTACCTACCCAAGTCAAAACGCGGGCAGTCAATGGGTCTTTCGCTGTGGTTCTGGCAACGTCATTGGCAGACAATGGGAGTTCAGGGCAGGACTCTACTTGTAGGGTGGCGGTGGTTGGAGCTGGGTCGTCCTCTATTGTTGGTAAAGGTGCTTGGCTTAAAGCGTCTGCATGGGTGATTTGTTTCCCAGGTCGATGCAGCAAGGTATATGAATAGGCGGCCAGGAATTCTGACCACCCAGTCATCTGTGGGGATAGAATGTTCGTTGTGGGTTTGTTCCCAGCCAAAATCCCCAGCAATGGTTGATAGTCAGTCACAATGGAGAATGTTCTACCATATAAGTATTCATGAAAGTGTTTTACTCCGGTGACAATTGCCAGAGCCTCTCTGCCTAGTTGGCTATAGTTGCATTCTGCTTTGGAAAGCGTTTTCGAGTAAAAGGCGATGGGTGCCTCTCTCCCGTCAGGTAATTGGTGGCTCAGGATGGCATCGACTCCGAAAGGTGAGATGTCACAGGTGACCGTCAAGGGAAGTGTATTACTAAACTGAATAAGAACGGTGTCTGAGGTTAACAAGTCTTTTATGCTTTGGAATGCTTTTTGTTCTTTATGACCCCAAATCCAGACAGTTTTTTTATCCAGCAAACGGTGCAATGGTTCTGTTATCATTGCTTTGTGGGGGAGGAATACATTATAAAAATTGATCAGACCCAAGAATGCCTGTAAGTCCGTTTTATTTCTAGGCCTTGGTGCGTCTTTAATTGCTTTGACTTTTTTTTCTATTGGGTGAATACCTTGTTCATCAATTAAATACCCTAAAAATTCAACGCGGTCAGTAGCCAGGCAGTATTTTACCTTTTTTACTTTTAGGCTGGATTCTCTAAATTTGGTTAGCACTTCTCTTAGTCTAGCTTCTAATTGGGTCGTGTTTTTCGCTGAAATTAGGACGTCATCAAAGTATGGAACAACCCCTTTTATTCCATTTAATAGGCGTTCCATGAGGCTTTGGAAGACACCTGGTGCAACACACATTGAAGTCTGTTACATTTGAATGCCCCTTTATGAGTTACTATTGTTTGTGCCCTGGCCATTATTGGATCTATTGGAAGCTGCTGATATGCCTGAGCCAAATCAAGTTTCACAAAAAAATTTCCTCCCCCAAGTGAGTGCAGTAAGTGCTGCACGACTGGTACCGGATATGCGCTCTGCTGCAGTGCATGGTTCAAGGTGCCCTTGTAGTCTCTGCAGATGCGCACAGACCCGTCAGGTTTTACAGGTGTTACTGTTGGTGTCTCCCACCTAGTGTGGTCAATTGGTTCTATGATCTCTTGTGCAATCAATTTGTTTAATTGCTCATCTATTTTGGGCTTTAATGCAAAGGGGACTCGTCTGGCTTTTAACCTTCTCGGTGCTATCTGGGGATCTAAACTAAAGGAAATTGGGGTCCCCCGGTACCTGCCTAGAGTGCCATCGAAGACGTACTGGAATTCGTGTAGCAGGTTCTCTTCCCAATTGCTTGCGGCTATTCGGCTTATTCCGGTCATCCCGATGCCCAATGTTGCGAACCATTCGATGCCCAGAAGGTTGGGACGGTCTCGGTCGACTATAGTCAGTGGCAGGACTTCGGCGTGTTGCTTGTAAGTGACTTTGAAGTGCCCCAGACCTACCACAGGAATCCTATTTCCCTGGTAGTCTTTGAGAATTAATTTTTGTTTCTTGAGTTCTTTTTGTCTTATGTTTGGAACCAACCGCCTGATTGTGTTCCAAGACACCATTGATAGGAAAGATCCTGAGTCAACCTCCATTTCACAAGGGCTTCCTTCAATGGTCACTACAATTTTGACTTTTCTCCCGCATTCCGTCTGTGTGCTTCTGATTGTGACGGTCTGATGAGTTTTTTCTCGGTTGCTGGTTCCTTTGCTGCACTCCCATTTTCTGTCGGCTTGCCTTGGTTCAGTTCTTGGTGGGGAATTACCGTGTCTGCTAGGACTGCTGTTCTTACGATTTCGGCAGACTCTTTCGATGTGTCCCCTCTTCTTGCAAGCCCGACAGATGGCATCAAGGAACCTACACTCAGCTCGGGGGTGGTTTCCTCCTCAGCCAGCACATTCCCGCCAATTTCTTCTCCTTTCACGCCTTTTTTGGTTTGCATACAGGTGATGGACCTCATCTTCTTCTGTGTCTGATGACTCGTCTAGGTCTTCGTGGTGTGTGGTTATGGCAGCTTGCTTCTTCCCTCTTGGTAAGGTTGTTGTGTCAGTACTGGCATTCATCAGCTTCATTGTGGCCGCTGATTTCTTTGCGGCTTCTGCAGCAGTGGCTTCCGCGATCGCTTCTGCCACAGTTATGTTAAGTCTGTTTAAAAGTTTACTTTGTAGAGTCGAGTCCTTTAGACCTAACATGACATGATCTCACATGGCCTCATCCATATTCTGGAATTTGCAGGCTCCTCCCAGATGGCGGAGAGCTGCCATGAAATCAGCAATGGTCTCGTCTTCCTTCTGGTCTCTTTTATAGAACTTGTGTCTCTTGATGAGATTTGAGACAATCGGTGCGTAGTGAGCCTTTAGCATTTGGTTAAGCTCAGACCAGGTCATCTGTTTCATGTCTCTGGGCTTCTCTGCCTTTGCCATTGTGAACACGGCTGGCCCACAATGTATTAGGAAGACAGCCCTCTTTCGCTGATCCGAAATTTCTTCCATTTCGTTGCTCTCCAGAAACATCAGGAAGCGATCGATATAAGACTCCCAATCTTCCTCATTGGGGTTGAAGGGTGCGGACAGCGCGTTACTACCAGCCATCTCATCTAGCATGGTTGTTCTCTCGCCATGTGCTCGGTCTCTGCTTTAGGACAATCCCATCCTTGTCGCCAGTGTTCTGTCTGGAAAAGAAGCGCAGAAGACCGGGTTCCAACAAATAACTCTTTATTAGTTAACAGCAACAGTAACGGAACATTGGCTCAAGCCGTGGCAGCCCTTTTTATAGAGGTTTGCCTGCTGGCTTGTAGCCAATGACATTGTTTTAACTTTGCTGCCTTTGAGCGGCTCCTTGGATTGGTTCCTAATGAACCGATCCACTGCTGGCCTTCCTGGCCAATCAGGATAGACTACTTGGAAACTTCCAGGTTATACAGAACAATTACTTCATCTTCCACTAAAACCTGGTGGACTTCTCTCACCCACTGTTATTTTGAAACCAAGATTTAGTAGCCCTCATCAACATCTTTCACAAACATTTCATAATTCTTATAAAAATCTGAAGATCTGGTACACAAGGACCTCAAGGATTATGAAGAACACATGGTGAGACTCCTGTAGGCACACACTGGACAGGTCTGAATTTTAATGTTGTCCTTTTAGTGTGCCAGACCACACTTCATCTTGCTTGATCAAATCAGTGTATCTGTACCCTTTGGCAAGAGAACTGTGCTTCCCCTCAGATTTCCCTCAAACTAAAGACAATGGTGCCTGTCTCAGAGAACTACAGAAGATCTTCATTATGGGGTCTGAAATACTGCTGCTGCTTCTTCTTCTGGTGTCCCATTTTCCATGTAGTATGCTGATGACCAAATATTCATTTAATGTGCAGAAGAAAGGAAAACACAAATTGAATTACTACGAGCCAGGAGATTTCCTGATTAGTGGAATCATATCTACTTCTAGTGCTGTACATAAACCATATGTCTTCTTTAAGCCTCCAAACCACAGATTTCAAAGGTAATTCCTGATGTATACTTCATACTAGTGATTAATTTTATCTTTTGCACTGTCTTTCTTTTAATAGAGATGGTTAGCTGTAAATGAGTGCTAAAATTTGATATTTTAACTTTTAATATCACCATCTACGACATTAGCAGTCTACTATTAAAACTATCTAGAGCTTCCAATTGGGATGATTTTGATCCCAAAGAAAAGCATTGGAAAGAAAGTCCCCTATAGTCAATATAATACAGTAATAATATATATATAATACAATATAATTATATGATATAATCATATAATACATATGATTGTATTAGTCATTTATGGGACCTTACCAGGTGATTGGGTATAGTCAATAGTCCTATTGACTATACCCAATC
>BLBF01000066.1:4731712-4750430 GCA_015471245.1 Laticauda colubrina
CCTCTTCTTATATTAATAAGATCTGTAAATTCTCCCTCCATCATTACCTTTGCTGTCTGTTTATTATATATGGCTTCTATTGCTTGAATAAATTTTCTGGCAAAGCCCATCTGTTCCAATAATAATAACATAAATCTCCAGTTCACGTTGTCAAATGCTTTTTGAGCATCTAGGAATATCAAAGCCATTTGTTTTTCAGGATGAGCCTCATAATATTCCAAGGTATCCAAAATTACTCTCATGTTGTCTCTAATTTGTCTCTTTGGTAGAAATCCATTTTGATCTGGATGGATAAAATTATTTAAATATTTTTTCAGTCTTTCTGCTAAGATTGAAGCAAAGATTTTATAATCTGCATTCAATAAGGAAATAGGTCTATAGTTCTTAATTTGCAACGGGTCAGCCTCTTCCTTTAAAATAAGTGTAATATAAGCCTCTGACCATGTTTTGGGTGTCATCTTTTTTAACATAACTTCATTCATAATTTCTAACAATGGAGTGTTCAATGATTCTTGAAATTTTTTATAGAATTCTGCCGGAAGCCCATCTGGACCTGGTGCTTTCCCATTATTTTGTCTTTTAAATGCTTCATTTAGTTCCATCATTGTTATATTGCTTTCTAACATTTCTTCAGTCTCTTTAGGTATCTTCGGTAAGTTAGCATTCTGTAAATACTGTTTAATTTTTTTCTCATCAATATTCTCTTGTTTATATAGTTGTCCATAATAATCTCGAATAATTTCCTTTTTCTCCTTATTACCACAACAAACTTGACCTTGATCATTTATTAGTTTCAATATTTTTCTTGATTCCTTCTCCTTTCTCAGTTTATATGCTAACCATCTACCTGGTTTATTTGCATCTTCAAAATAATTCTGTTTAGAATTTC
Source organism: Laticauda colubrina (assembly GCA_015471245.1). NCBI lineage: Eukaryota > Metazoa > Chordata > Lepidosauria > Squamata > Elapidae > Laticauda > Laticauda colubrina. The sequence continues at coordinate 4,732,602 of BLBF01000066.1, forward strand.
TAATTTTCTGTGCCAGTTCTTCTTTCTCTATTAATTCCATTTTATGCTTAATTACATCCAGTTTCAATTTAATATCTTTTTTCTGTGGTATTTTCTGTAATTCTTTTTCAAGTCTTATATATTCATCTTCCAAGGCCTTAGAGGTTTGTCTTTTCCTAATATTCTTTTTTCTTGTATAGTCTATTATCAAACCTCTTACATATGCCTTCATTGTATCCCAAACATTCTGTATTGAAGTATCTTCTTTTTTATTTTCTTTAAAAAAAAAGACCAATTCCTTCTCCATCCATTGTATAAAATCTTTCTCCTTTAAAATGGTATTGTTTAATGTCCATCTCGATCTTTTTTTTTGTCCCTTCCATTTAATTGTCATTGGACTATGATCTGCCCAAGTACTTATTTCAATATTTGTTTCTTGAATAGTAGATATTAATTCTGTTGAGATCCAAATCATATCTAACCTGGACCATGATAAATGTCTATTAGAATAAAAAGTATATTGTTTAGTTTTAACATTTCTTTCCCTCCAAATATCTTTTAAGGTTAATTCATCTGTCATTTTAAAAAAGGATTTAGGGAGAATCTTTCTATTTTGTTTTGTTGTTGTTGTTATATAGTCCAATTTATTGTCCACAATTCCATTAAAGTCTCCCATCATGATTATGTTAACATAGTCCAGTCTAATTATTTCCATATGTAGTTTTTTATAAAACTCTTCTTGTTTATCATTCGGAGCATAAATTGCAATCAAGAGTATTTTTTTATTATTATCCATTATTTCCACCATTAATACTCTTCCATCTTCATCCGTGTAGATCAGTTTTGCTGGAATATCTTCTTTAATATAGAGAACCACTCCTCTTTTCTTACATTGAATCAAAGAAGTAAATATTTTCCCTAATTTTGGCTGTACTAACAAATGCTCATGTTGCTTTTTAATATGAACTTCTTGTAAGCAAATTATATCAAATTTTAATTTCTCTAATTTGTGAAAAGTTTTCCTTCTTTTAACAGCTGAGTTAAGTCCATTTATATTCATTGTAATCAGTTTTTTTTCTTCCATGATTATGCTTTATATTTAGGTCTAACAACTCTCGTAGCTCTCACTTCACATTGTTCTTTACTGTCTACCTGTCCACCTACAACTCCTTTCTCTTTTTCAGTCTCCAGTTGTTCCTCCAGAAGTTCAATTAATGAGATCTCTTTCTCTGCCTCCTCTTTTTTTCTTCCAAAAAATTCTGCATAAAAAAATTCTGCTTTTTCAATCGAGTCAATTCTATGTCTCTGCTCTTGCCACGTAAAAATTAGTCCTTCTGGTATCAGCCATCTGTAGTTCACTTCATTTTCCAGTAGCATTTTGGTCAAAAATCGATATTTTCTTCTCATCTCTCTCACTCTTCTAGGTATTTGTTTTAAAACTACAATCTCTTTGCTTTTATATTTCAATACTTTTTCTCTTGCCACTTGTAGTATTTGTGTTCTGATGGATTTTTTAGTAAATCTAATATGTACTTCCTTTGGTAGTTTATTTCTCATTGCATATCTTGTATAAACTCGGTATATCTCATCTACTCCGTCCATCATTTTTTCCTCAGTAATTTCCAGAAGATCTGCCAATATTTCTATCATTATCACAGCCAAGTTTTCTCCTTTTTCCTCTTCTATATTTTGAAATCTAAGATAAAATTCTGATCTTTCCATCTCCCACCTCATTTTTTAATTTGTATTGGTAATTTGTAATTATCTTTGAAGAGCATCTTGCTGTTAACCAAATGCCTAAATATTTTATCTGTTTCACACTTTGCATTTCCAATTTTCCTTCTAATTCTTTTTTTGCTTATCTTTTAAATTTTTAGTCAATAATGTAGTTTTGTTTTTATTTATCTTAAGGCCTGCAACATTGCCGAATTCCTCTATTTCCTTTATTAATTTTACTCCTGTATCCTCTGGATCTTCCAGTAAAAATACTATATCATCGGCAAATGCCTGTACCTTATAAAGGAGCATTATTTTTAATCTGTCACCTGACCTCTGTGTTTGTGTGTGAGAGTGGTGAGGAGGGAAAGTGTTGCTCAAACCTGATTGGTGACAGCACTGTCAAACAGCGTTTCACCTTTTCTTTTCATATGAGGTCGCTCGTCCTTTTGAAAACGTTAGCCCAGCAAAGAGGGTGGGGCTTCATGAATAGGAGGCGCCATGTGCAAATGTGAAATTATTTTTTCTTTAATGCGATAACCAAGTGAAAAATGGTGGGGAAATATCCCGTTTTGTTTTTTTCAGGAAACCAAGTTATCTTCAAGATGGTTTCTGTTAGCATCTATGCATGTTCTCTCGGCGTAAAGCTCCAGTGAACTTCACAAAAGGCTTCTTTTCCTCACACTGATAGACCACGGTGTATCTGAGCCATGATTAAATGATGAGGGGCAGGGGAGGGATTCTCTGTGAGTTTCCTTCTCTTCCTCTACCATTGGGATCTCCAAACTTGACATCTTTAAGACTTGTGGACTTTAACTCCCAGAATTCCTCCTCCAGTCATGTTAGCTCAGGAATTCTGGGAGTTGAAGTCCACAAGTCTTAAACTTGCCAAGTTTGAAGATAATTGGTCTACCAGTTATCCTCAGCCTCTTGTTGGCATTCAAAGGCGGATGCAAACTGGAATGGCTGGTCATTAATCGGATGGACAGCTCTTGCTGTATTTGGGCACTGAGACTGGACTGACATGTCAGATATGGTGTAAGATCTCCTGCTTGGGCAGGGCAGGGGACTGGACTAGATGACCTTCAAGGTCCCTTCCAAACTGTTAATCTGTTAATCCATTCACTCAGCAAACAAACACATTAGGGTCCCTGCCAATGGATGGCTGGGGTATGTCAGTGCATCCTTTTAATTCTCTCTTACATTTCAAGCTTTCAACAAAAACAAAATATCTCATCTACCATCATCTATTTCTAACAGCATCGTTGGACCAGAGGCCCTCTGAGGAAATGAAAATGAATATACAGAAGATTTTAAAATGCTCATCAGCCGGTGGGGGGGGGAGATAAACCAAGATAAGCTGAAATGATAATAAGCATTGGAGTCTAGTCTAATAAAAAAGAAAGACTAGGGATATCAGTGTTCCAATATATTGGGGGCTGCCACACACAAAAAAAAATGGGATCAAGCTATTCTCCAAAGCATCTGAGCACAGGACAAGAAGCAATGGATGGAAACTAATCAAGGAGAGAAGCAACCTAGAACCATTGAGGAATTCCCCAACATAACAATCAGTGGAACAACTTGCCTCCAGAAGTTGTAGATGTTCTGTCACTGGAGGTTTTTAAGAAGAGATCGGACAACCATTTATCTGAAATTGTATAGGGTTTCCTGCTTGAGCAGGGCATTGGACTAGAAAACCTCCAAAGTCACTTCCAAATATATTATTCTGCTATTCTGTTACTACAGATTTTCAAAGGCTGAACAGCTATTTTTCCAGGATGGTTATGAAAAGTTTTACCATGGGGGGATGGTTGGACTAGCAAACCTTCAAGGTCCATTCTAACCTGATATCTTTATGTCTCCAAATAATTAATACTGCATTTCACAAAGCCATTGAAATATCTGCTCGACACATCAGTGATTCCCACAACAATGGAACTAGAAGATACCAATGATTATACCTTATTTGCAATCCATTATAATTACGTGTTAGGTAGTATATAGTTTATTTTCAATTTAAAATACAGTATATTAAAGCATATATAAAAACAAATAAAAATCAAGGTTTTTCAAAAAGGAACATCCAAGACAAATTAATACATTTTAAAAGAACTACTGTGTCCCATTTTTCACTTGAGTTGACTGCAAGTGAAATCATTTCCTTTCTCCATGTCAGGAGGCTCTCCCTTAACAAGGAATCTTTTGAGAAACTCTTCATTGATCTTTTATGGATCTTGACAGGTCTCCTCTAGCCTCAAGCGTTTCTCTTGACTTGGGTCTGGCTCCAAAGTGGTATTTTCTGCAAGAGAAAAGGGTACAAAAAAAAAAAGCCCAACTGCAGGCATGAAAGAACATAGATTTGGAAGATTTAGAGGTTGCTTCTCCCCCCCCCAAAAAATGTAGTTTTTGTAGTGGCAAAATTAAGCAGGGTTAAACCTGCTAGTGCTAGAACACCACGAAATCTCAGGGTTGAAGACTAAACTGCGAAGTCAACAACACATCCAGAAGGAAAGCAATGGCAAAGCATTTTGCAGTGTTGGCAAGAAAACAATTATTATAACTAGGACCTGAACTCAACTTAAGGCACATGTATTTTATCCCAGTCCTTACTCTCTTGTCTAGCTCATACTCCTCTGTCTCTTATCTGAGCATTTTGGCACACCTGCTCTTTTCCCAAGCAAGTGAATCCACAAATGTTCAAAGGCTGCCACCAGGTAGTATTTCAGAAGATTGATGGTTTGTATTTTAATGTGATAGGTCTTCCTTCTCCAGAGCAAACTTCAGTGTTTTGTGAGATTTGTAATTCCTTGTGAACAAACCAGTTTGCAATTCTTGGGAGAAAATCCTTGGAGGGCTTCTCTATAAACAACTTTCAATGAACAGTATAGTGAAATCAAATAAGATCTTAAAAGGTCACCAACAGAATAAACCTAGGCCATACATAACCCATAATTCAATAGTTATGTACTGGCTTCTGTTGTATTCCATGTCCTCTTGGGAATCCTTTCTTAAAAACTTTATCACCCCAAAATTGGAACCAGGTTTTTCCTTTACTCTCCACTAATGGTCTTCTTGCCAACTCCCTTTTCAATAAATCCTTCCCCTTGCCCTCTTCTTGAAAAGAACATATTAAACATTTAGTGGCAATCAGCCTCTCCATTCAGTGCTTTATCACTGGAGGCTTTCAAGAAGAGACAACACAACTACTTGTTAGAAATGATATGGGGTCTCCTGTTTGAGCAGGGAGGTGGACTAGAAGACCTCCAAGGTCCCTTTTAAAAACCCGTAATGCCACTTTCTAAAAGTTTTATTAAAATAGCCTCAACTGCCTACAAGAAAAATGGGCACTACCCCCTTAATGTCCATTTGATGTCTACAACACCAGATATGTACCATTTTGTTTCTTCAGCTGATATCCGGATTCCAGAGTTTCTTGGAAAAGAATAAGAAAAACATGTATTAGATTTGTATCCTAGGGCAGCACAGTATATACTGCCTCTGCTGGTTGTTGGGTTTTTATTTCCAGCTATAAAATTACCCCTCACAATAAATTGGGCAGATAGTGAAAAAGTAGCACTGACCCAAATCATTCAGGGACCTTCTATGGACCTGTTTGAGTCCAGCATCTTCACTACTATCTCACACTGGCCATACCGGTGTGGTACTAAAAGTTGCTGCCCCATTCCATACATATGAGCTGCATTTGCTACCAATCCTATCAGATGCCTCCCCCCTCCAATAGCTTGAAGTGTCCCTGTAACAAAACATTCACAAAAAGCTGAATTGATCTTGAGTGGCAACACAGTGAAGAATCAGAAAGGGACCAGTGGCCCAGTAAACCACATTGTTATGTTCACTGATCATATCTCAAAGATAATAGAGCTGCCATGCTGACCTATAGGATGGGATAAGTAATGAGAAGGTCACCCAGAAAAACCATCAAACTTATTGAATGAAAAACATTTGCTGCCGTGCTGTAATTTACAGACATAAAGGGGTAGACATTGTACAATGTTATGAGCCAAAGGAGCATAAGGCACATTCTGCTTTTTTTTGACCAGGGCTTCTCAGCAAGCAGCTAATATACTGGAAGCCCAGTATATATACTGCTCAAAAAAATAAAGGGAACACTTAAACAACACATGTAACTCCAAGTCAATCACACTTCTGTGAAATCAAACTGTCCATTTACAAAGCAACACTGATTGACAATCAATTTCACATGCTGTTGTGCAAATGGAATAGACAACAGGTGGAAAGCATAGGCAGTTAGCAAGAACATCCCCAATAAAGGAGTGGTTCTGCAGGTGGTGACCACAGACCACTTCTTCAGTTCCTATGCTTTCTGGCTGATGGTCACTTTTGAATGCTGGCGGTGCTTTCACTCTAGTGGTAGCATGAGACGGAGTCTACAACCCACACAAATGGCTCAGGTAGTGCAGCTCATCCAGGATGGCACATCAATGCGAGCTGTGGCAAGAAGGTTTGCTGTGTCTGTCAGCGTAGTGTCCAGAGCATGGAGGCACAACTAGGAGACAGGCCAGTACATCAGTAGACGTGGAGGAGGCCGTAGGAGGGCAATAACCCAGCATCAGAACCGCTACCCCTGCCTTTGTGCAAGGAGGGACAGGAGGAGCACTGCCAGAGCACTGGAAAATGACCTCCAGTGGGCCACAAATGTGCATGTGGCAACTCAAAGTCAGAAACAGACTCCATGAGGGTGGTATAAGGGCCCAACGTCCACAGGTGGGGGTTGTGCTTACGGCCCAACACCGTGCAGGACATTTGGCATTTGCCAGAGAACACCAAGATTGGCAAATTTGCCACTGGCACCCTGTGCTCTTCACAGATGAAAGCAGGTTCACACTGAGCACATGTGACAGACGTGCATGGTCTGCTGCCTGCAACATCCTCCAGCATAACCGGTTTGGCAGTGGGTCAGTAATGGTGGGTCAGCTTGGCAGTGGGTCAGCATTTCTTTAGGGGGGCCGCCAGGGGTAGCCTGACTGCCATTAAGTACCAAGATGAGATCCTCAGACCCCTTGTGAGACCATATGTTGAAGCAGTTGGCCCTGGGTTCCTCCTAATGCAAGACAATGTTAGACCTCATGTGGCTAGACCTCAATGCTAGACCTCATGTGTCAGCAGTTTCTGCAAGATGAAGGCATTGATGCTATGGACTGGCCCGCCCATTCCCCAGATCTGAATCCAATTGAGCACATCTGGGACATCATGTCTCACTCCATCCACCAATGCCACGTTGCACCACAGACTGTCCAGGAGTTGGGGGATGCTTTAGTCCAGGTGTGGGAGATCCCTCAGGAGACCATCCGCCATCTCATCAGGACCATGCCCAGGTGTTGTAGGGAGGTCATACAGGCACGTGGACGCTACACACACTACTGAGCCTCATTTTGACTTGTTTTAAGGACATTACATCAAAGTTGGATCAGCCTGTAGTGTTTTTTTCCACTTTAATTTTGTGTAACTCCAAATCCAGACCTCCATGGGTTGCTAAATTTGATTTCCATTGATAATTTTTGTGTGATTTTGTTGTCAGCACATTCAGTTATGTAATGAACAAAGTATTTAATAAGAATATTTCATTCATTCAGATCTAGGATGTCTTATTTTTGTGTTCCCTTTATTTTTTGGAGCAGTGTATAGTGGCTGTCAAACTCACAGCCCATGGGCTGGATGTGTCACATGCTGGCCATGCCCATGCCTGGTGTAACAAAGTGGGGAAAAAGTCACAATATATCACGTGACAACACCATGACGATGCAACCCTGACACCCCTGCTATAGTTGATTGCATGCTTAATGAATGCATGTCACATATTCATAGTGCTTTGGTTGCTTTAAATGAGGCACGTTTTAGCCAATAAACAGAACTTTTTTCCAATAAAGGACAATATTGGTGACTCAAGTTTGAAATGAGAGGTCCTTGGTGCTCTGTGAGCTTGGTTGTTTTCTTGCAGACATTTCACTACCAAACTAGATACATTATCAGTACTATAACAATGGTTTACTTTCTCCTTCCCCAACAAACACAAGTTTCCCTACATCACAGGACCAAAAAAGTAAATGAATTATTCAGAATTATTCAGAATGTAGAAGAGGCTCTAAGCTCTTCCCTCTCTGCTTCAATCAACACAGGCTCCACCCTTCCCACAGATGGTCTCATCCCCAAACAAGAGGAAATGGAATGTTTTGAGATTATTCTTAATGAGGAAATATATGAATTGGACAATAGCCTAGGGAGTATGTATCGTCCATTTTGTAAACTATGATTGACTTTCCACTTGTGGCATTGAGTTAAAGTATGACAAAGTCCTTCCATTACCCTCAAATTGCTTCATAGCACCAGGCAGAAAAGCACTGAAGTCCTGCAATCCCCAAATTTCATGTTTAATCTCTGGTGGAAAGATCACTGGATTTTCAAATTTCTTCTTCTTCTTATAGCTGTAGAGAAATAGACAATAGTCAATTGTCCTTCCAGCCTTTAATTCTCAGAAGCTTTCTTAAAAAGTGAGGGACAAACTAGAGTTAGAAGACAGATTTCATTTTAGTATGTCCAATCCAGAAATTTCTCCAGAGAGACGGAAGAGTTTCTCTCTATACATTTTCTTGATATATAGAAGAAATAAAGCAGGAAAAGAAGCCACAACTGGGGAAACCATACTGCATTAAAGCCCATGTCACACTGGCCAACAGATGCAAAAAGGACACAGCGGACGAGCAAAATGTTCCATTCGTTGTTATCCGCTCTCAAAAGGGGCAAACATTTGCATAACCGGAGCGGATAACACGGACGCGGGGAGGACACAGGGCGGATGCAAAGGGGATGCGGAACGGAAGCCCAGCGGATGGAAGCGGATGGGAGCGGATGGCGCAATCGCAGGGCTTCCGGGGGGCCTCAGCGAAGCGGACGCGGAACGGATACAGCGGATGCAGAACGGATGCACAGCGGATGAAGCGGATGCACAGTGGATGCACAATGGATGCCTGGCGTTAATTGCGCATGCAGGGAGGATGCATTGCGTCAGCCCCATGGATATAACGGAAGCAGCTCGGAAGCAGGTCGCCATTCAGAGGAAAGACCTGCTGCCAGACACATCGACTGCCTTGCCTGCCCTGCCTGCATGTCTGCCTGCCAGCCTAGCTGCCAGCCTCCCTGCCAGCCTGCCTGCAAGCCTTGCTGCCAGCCGGTCTGCCTGCCAGCCTTGGTGCCTGCCTTCCTGCCAGCCTTGGTGCCTGCCTCCCTGCCAGCCTTGGTTCCTGCCAGCCTCCCTGCCAGCCAGCAACCCCACAACCATGCGGAAGCACAGCAAGCCTCAGCCATCTGCTGCCAGCCCTGGCAAGAGGGACAGGGCTACCATCCCGCCCCCTGGCCCTCACTCTGGTTCTCCTGGGGCTTCTGCAGCACGGGCTCGCTCTTCTGGGGCTGGCGCTTCTGCTGCTTCTGCTTCTGGAGGAGCTGATGACAAGCACTCCAGCACCAGCCACCTCCACAGCACCTGCACCCTTCACCTCTGGGACTGAGCGACCAAGAGGAGTGCCAGAGAGTCTTTTTTGTCTTATAGCTTGTTGTTAATAAAGTCTGTTTTTGATTCACACACTTGCTTCATTTCTTTTTTTTAATAAAGTCTTGCTGGAAACTTTTAGAAATGGTTTAAGCCTTTGCATGCTTGTGGGATGGGCAGGGATACCTTTGGAATGGGTAATAGCTGTGGGATAGATAAACCTCCAGTGCAAGCATAGTGGGACTGGATGGTCCACCCTCCCAGGTGCCACACCTACGACCCTTTATTATCAATAATAATGTAATAATTATCCACACATGTCAACATAAACACAACTCTTTATTAAACACCCTGTTCATTGTAGCCCAACCAAACATAAATGGCCCAATCTCATCGGTGTGATGAGACAGGCTGAAGGAAGCATCCATTAAGCATCTACCATCCTGTCTTGCCATTCCACTGCTCCAGCTGGGGAGTTGCACCAGTGTCTCAGGAGGTTGCGCTGCTTCTTCGCTTCATTTGAGGCTCTGTTGGGGCCTTGCACATCCTCAGTGTCTATCAGGTTTCGCCCATGCCTCCATTCCCCAGGCTCCATGTCCCCATTGCCTTGTTGTTCTGCAAGACTGGGTAGTGGGTGCGCATGAGATTGTGCAGGATGCAGCAAGCTTCCATGATCCTCCTCACGGTCTCTGGGGCAATGCTGCATGGTGGTGAGAAGTACCTGGAACCTGTTGGCCAGGATGCCAAAGGCGTTCTCCACCACCCGCCTTGCCCTGGACAGCCTGTAGTTGAAGATCCTCTCTTCACGGGTGAGGAGTCTAGAGGTGTAGGGCTTCATGAGGTAGGTTGTGAGGGAGAAGGCGTCATCCCCCACGATGAAGTAGGGCACATCTTGTGTGTCGTTGGGCAGGGGGTCTGGATCTGGGAAGCCCACCATGAGGTTGCGTTCCAGCTCCTCCTTGAGGTGACTGGCATTGTATACCTGGGCATCTGAAGATGAGCCGTTGCCTGAAGCATCGATGTACATGAACTTGTAGTCAGCATCGACCATGGCGAAGAGGATGATGCTGAAGAAGCCCTTGGAATTGAAATAAGTGGACCCCGACTTGGCTGGAGATTTGCAGGCCATGTGCTTGCCATCTATAGCTCCAACGGTGTGGGGGAAGTTCCACCTCTGATACCACTGCTCTGCAACTTTCTTCCATCCTTCTTCAGTGGAGGGGCACTGGAGGAGCTCCTCCTTGTATTCTTTGATGATGGCCTGCACCACTTCTCTGACCACAATGCTGATGGTGTTGTGTGGCACCCTCCAGGCATACTGCATGCTCCTGTAGGAGGTCCCTGAGGCCAGGTGCCTGGTGTTTGCCTTGGTCAACCTGGGTGTCAGCCGCTGCACAACTTCGTCAAACATGGCTGGAGGCATCCTCATGAAGTTCTGGAACGCCCGTGTGTCTTCGTTCCTGAGCTCCACCATCAGCTTGTTGTACAGTCCGTCCTCTGCTCTTCTGGCGAACCATCTTCGGATCCAGACTCTTTTTGGGTGGCTCCTTTTCTTCTCGCAGTAGAGTTCACAGAGCCTGCAGATGGCTTCGCACTGTTGCAGAACGATGGTGGCTGCCGAAAGGACTTTGTTACAATCCACGGTGGACATGACTGGATGCTGTGGAAGAGCAAGAGGCAGATGAAGGCTGCAGAGGTCTGCACCGCTGGGCTGCTGTTCTGAAAGTGAGATGCAGGCGAGTTGCTCCCCCTTTTTATAGGCAGTATAGGTTTTCCGCTAGGCATCCTCTAGGCATCCTTAATATCTGAGATAGGTCCCCTCTGCGAATGTTTTTTCCGTTTTAAACGCTTTGTTTCCGTGCTGCATCCGCTCGGCATCCATTCTGCATCCGTTCTGCTTCCTCCCTGCGTCCGGGTGGATGGAGTTATGCGGATGCGGAACGGACGCCAAGCAGATATAGCGGATGCGTAACGGATGCGTAACGGATGCGTAACGGATAAAGAACGGACGAACTGGATACATTTTCCGCGCAAAAGTTTTAGGCAGCCCAAAACTTTCTGAGCGGATGAAACGTCCATAAACGGATGCTGGATGGATAGAGAGGAAGCCAAACGGAGGCAGTGAGTACATCGCGTTTTCGAACGGATGGCAAGGTTTTTTGTCCGTTTTACATCCTCTTTGCATCCGTTGGTTCAGTGTGACATGGGCTTAAATACAATTATTCCCAAATCCAGATCTTGTAATCCTGAATTTTGGTGGATTTTCATAGGTACATTTGGGGTTTCATGAAAATTGGCATCTTACAAAACCTGCTAAACCAGGATCAGTCAACCTGACTTTTTCCTACATATGATAAAAATGATAAATATTGTAAGAGTCAGTTGGGAGCCAAAATTCAATAAGAGTGCAAAAACCAGGAAAAAAAAAACGGGCTACAAGTTTTCGGAAACCAAATGCCATCCCAACTTTCAATAGCCATCACAGCCATATGCAAAAATGGGCCAAACTAAGAGCAAAAATACAAGTTTCTATTCCACTTGTAACTATGATATTGTTGCCTTTGCAAATGTTAATTGAGCACCATTGTTCATGTAATCATGAACATTTAATGCACTATTCAGTCTACAAGTTTAATTAATCTTTGTGATGCCTATACCTATAGCACCAAGCTATACAGTGATATGTCTCAAGGCTTCTATCCAACTCTGATTACTTTTCTTCGAAAACAACATATCCTCTGTCTCAGCCAAACCATTTAACTTCAAATCATTTTCACCCCAATTTCCAAAGTAAGCAAATTGGTTGCACTTGCTTATTATAATCCCATGTAGATGAATTGGTATATTAAAATGAAGTATGTCATTTTTTTTGTATATCAGAAAACCAGGCAGCTTTCAATATGTATCCATCCATCCATCCATCTATCCATCCACATCTATCCATCCACATACAAAATGAATACTGACTTGGCCATTTCAAGGAGATCAACTTACCATTCCAAAATGCTTCCGACATTCTAAAATTAAAAAATAAGAAACAATCAGTACTCGCTTGTCCAAAACTCTTCTAAAAGTAGGGCTAATATCTAAAAAGCCTTCTAAATGTTGTTACGGTGAGAGCAACCAATATCACTCATCATTAAGCATACAAAGACTGCTGGGAACTGTAGTTCAGCAATATATAATATTTAGCAATGCCCAGATTCCATATCTAAGATTCTAAAGGCATTCTTTAAAGTTTGGACATGAATACACTGAAACTCTTCATCCATAAAGACTAGGAAAATTCAGTGGCCATTTTAGAGAAACCAGATTTTGAAAGGCAATATTCAAACTTTAAAAAGTAAAATAAAAAGTTATTGGGAAAAAATAGGTTAAACATATTCTGCAAATTGGGTTACACCAACTGGGAACTAGAGACAGAACTCACTGATTCTGTCCTGTCTCTTCAGACTGAAGCCTGAATATTCAAGTGAGTAAGAAAGTAATACAGGTAGTCCTTGACTTACAACCATTCATTGAGTGACCATTTAAAGTTACAATGGCACTGAAAAATAGTGATCTTTGACCATTTTTCACGCTGATGATTTTTGCAGTATTCTTGTGGTCATGTGATCAAAATTTAGTCACTTGGTAACTGGCATGTATTTATGACAGTTGCATGATCACCTTTTGCAACTTTCTGATAAGCAAAGTAAATGGGGAAGCCAGATTCACTTAACAACCATGTTATTAACTGTAGTGATTCACTTAAGAAAGGTCATAAAACAAGGCAAAATTCACTTAACTGTCTTGCTTAGCAACAAATTTTGGGCTCCGTTGTGGTCATAAATCAAATATATGAAGGTGAATCTATTTTCTTAAATATACCCAAACAATTTAATATTAGGTATGTTTTTGAACTTATTCTGTGGACTAAATGTAGAACTAAATGATTCCTAGGTGTAGAATAAATATCTGGTTACAATATGCTTTCTTGCTATTTAGCAGAGTCCCTGGAGATGCAATTGATTGAATAGGTATGCATAGAATCTTCTCTTTCAGACATGCTTCTTATCAATGCTTCTTGGAAGAATGGGTCAAGCCATTTGGCCCATCTAGTTTATCATCCATTAAACACTGGAAGCCATTGTCCAGATGTATAATCTTACCTGCAGATGCCAAAGACTGGACTTAGGTCCATCGTTTAGAGAGTAAGACTCTGTCAAAAGTGAAGACTCTAGCTTCAAAGCAAGGCAGGTGTGCTAAACATGCTGCCTGAAGATACCACATCTCTGTAGATATCTTTGTTGGTATCTACCAAGCTTCCTGCTTCATATCCTGCTTTCTTATGCACTCATCTCACTTGGGCTACCATTTTGTAAAAGTACGCACAACATATTCCCAAAATTCTGTGTGTGCTTACCAAGATGGATGAATGAATGAGCCCCCATACATCAAATTTCTCTTTTTTAAAGTGGGATTTTTCATTTATCGATGGAGATGTCTCAGTCATCCAAGTCACAATTGTCCCAAAAGTGCTTTTTCAAAGGGCAACTGGACTTTCTGATTTTTCTTCAAAGATGTTTCGCTTCTCATCCAAGAAACTAAAGAAGCTTCTTCGATAAGAAGCTAAATGTCTTTTAAGATGTCAGAAGTCCAGTTGCCTCTTTAAAAAGCACCTTTGGGACAGGGTTCTTCATTGTTGATGTATTCTATCATGAAAGCCACTTCTTCCAGCCCAGTAACAACAGCAACAACATTTAACTTTCATTCCATAATCAGGGAACAAACCAGCATGAAAAATGAGTCCAAGAGCTCCCTCTCCTATTGTCCCAAATTTCTTACCTCTAGGAATTCCAAGACTGGCTGATCACATTTCTCAACCATGTCCTGGATGATGTAATCAAGAACAAACAGCTCCTTGGAGATTACAGCCATCTGATCATTGGTTTTCAACGTAATCTCCATCTTTACTTCTTCAACTTTAGTAAGCCAAAAGGTGCTTTGTTCTAATACAAGTTGATGCAGATGATTAAATCCATCCATCACTTTCTTTTTCTCTGCTTCTACCAGTTGCTGCAGAAAAAATAATTTTGAGAGGAAGGTGAGCATATCTATTAATTCTTAAAAATAATGGACGACGCTTGCAACGGAACAATCATTGGCTGGGTTCATACAATGTTCTAACTACGCAGTTTGATAACACTCAGCTCCTGTGCACATCTAACCTGCTGAATTTATGGTCTTATTCACACAGGATATTGAGGAATCAAAACCTGCTTATTTTAGCTTATTGACCTATATTAAAAAGGTAACAAGGAACTACTAGCTTGGGAATACTCTGCCTTTAGCACCAAAGATAAGACTGAAGCAGAAAATCCTTGATTCTTATATTTAATCATTAGACCTGGGTTCAGTCACTTGAAGATCTCTCATTCACTCCAGCCAATATACTGAGAGATACTGCTTTGCTAAAAAAAACCCAATAATGGTTGTTTGCTTGCAGATGTTTCATTACCCAATTAAGTAACAATAACATAATCTGACACTACTGATGTAAGCTAATAGGATACAAGTTGTTTGCAAGCAAACAAACAACCCCAGACAGCATCAAGGGCCCCACCGTTCAATCCTGAGGCCACATGTATATCTTATGATAGTAGTGAAAACAGGATATCATGATTATTCACTTCTCGGTAGTAGCAATACCTACAATCAGGTCTTGATTTTGTTTATCTGTGTCTGAGAGATGCTCCATAATCACTTCTTTCTCCTTCCTTAGACTCTCAATGCAACTTAAAACTTGGTCCTGAAAGAGAAACAAACAAATGGAAGCCAATGCAAGAAGTAACATGCAAGCAGACAGCTAGCTGATGAGTTTTAAAGTAGTAGGGACACTTTTTTTCTAAATGCTGTCTTGCTCTCTTATTCCATATCCAAATTCTCTACTCAAGCTTCTGAAGGTTACTGGTATTATTATGAAACCAACGTATATGTCAGTCTTGGAAGCCATATTTTATTTCAAAGTTTCGAGGCTGCCATATTTTGTGCCTGGGAAAATGGCAGGGGGGATTTCAGAGAGAGGTGAAAGATTAGACTCAACATTTTTTTCTAGAAGTCAAGGACATGTCACATTGCACCTGGAGTGACTCAACTAACGTCCCTAGTTGCGATGCATTTGACTGGGCCATGTGATGGGACTGGCAGGTGCAGGGGATGGATCTTTGATTTTCTATTGCAAGGGTCTTCAAACTCTGCATGTTTAAGACTTGTGGACTTCAATTCACAGAATTCCTGAGCTAACATGACTGGAGGAAGAATTCTGGGAGTTGAAGTCCACAAGTTTGAAGACCCCTGTTTTATTGAGAAGGGAAAACCCAGAACTCTCAGATTCGGGTTTTCCCAGATGTGCCAAGAGGACAACTCTAATAAAATGGGACTTTGAGAAAATGCTTGTTTCCATTTTTATTGGTTTGGAGTTTGTTAGTTGGAACGCTGACAGTATATATTTTTTTGAATCCCCCACCTTATACTCCTCAGCAGCTTGTGCCACAGAGATAACATTATGAGTCTCGTGTTCCTGGGATCCATCACAATGTACACAAATGGAGACAAGATCATCTTTGCAGAAAGACATGGCTGGCTCATGTCCCTGACAGGTTTTGCTCCTCCTTGCCATCTGCTTTGCCTGATCACTCAGTTGCCTGATTAACTGGACGGCATTAGCCAGCTGTCCGTTTGGCTTAAAATTCAACCGAGGAACCGCTACTCTGCACTGAGGGCAAGAGGTCCTGTCAGAAATCTGTGCCCAGCACTTCACAATGCAGGCATGGCAGAAATTGTGCCCGCAGTCAAGAGTCACCGGTTGTATGAGGTACTCCAAACACACAAAGCAGGTTATTTCTGACTGCAGCTTCTTCCCAATGTTCCCAGTAGCCATGCCGTCCAAAATTCACAGTAAGCAAAGTTGAATGTGTGAGGTCTGTTTCCACAAGAGCCCGGGGCAGTTTTAGCAAGCACAGCTGCAGCAGATCCACCAGAAAGTAAGCTGCACGAGGAAAAAGAAGAGAGAAAATAACTACAGGGTAGGAGGGAGAGTTCCATCTTAGATGTTCCATCCCTCCAAAATGTCCTCAGTTTCAGAGTAGAACTGGAAGGGATCTTGGAGGTCTTCTAGTCCAACCCCCTGCTCAAGCAGGAGACCCTATACCATTTCAGATGGGTGGCTGCCCAGTCTCTTCTTAAAAATGTCCAGTGAAGAAGCACCTACAACTTCTGAAGGCAAGCTGTTCCACTGGTTATTTGTTCTCACTGTTCTCCCGAAGTTTCTCCCTAATTCCAGGAAAAAGTGGGGAAGAGGAAAGAAAGAATATCCCTTAGCTTCCTACACTGCTAGTGTCAGAACCAAGCAGAAAAAAACCCTATGCTATCCAGAGTATAAATATATATGCCTTCAAACCGCAGTATAGTAGTTAAGGCAAGGGTCTTCAAACTTGGCAAGTTTAAGACTTGTGGACTTTAACTCCCAGAATTCCTGAGCTAACATGACTGGAGAAGGAATTCTGGGAGTTGAAGTCCACAAGTCTTAAAGCCGTCAGGTTTGAAAAGCCCTGAAGTAAAGTATCACACTGGTAGTAAGGAAACCAACGTTCACCTAACGGGGGGGGGGGGGGGGGGGTTTTGGAGCCAACTGGTCCCTCAGCCCAACCCTCACAAGGTGGTTGTCGTGGAGAATAAAGAGAGGGAGGGGGAAGTGTTCTGTAAGCGGCACTTAACTCCTGAATTAAAATAAGAGAGACAGGTGTGCCCCACCTGTGCTAGCAGGGGACAATGGAGCTTCTCGGAAAACACAACCGGAGAATACTCAGCTGTGGAAGATGGTTGGCGCATAACCCAGTTTCGCATCAAAGGTCGCACAAACGACTACTTCTCGGTACCCATAGACGCCATCCTACCACAGACTTACCCCAAAGAAACTACAAGGAGGGCTCACACAAGCAACTGCGAGGAAACTCCGTTCGATAAAGAGAGTGCCGCCGCGTTTAGCAGCTCCAGGGAGGATGGAAGAAAGGATCCTCCACGCCTCGACAAGACCACGGAACTACAACCCCCGACCGGCCACGTTCACCAGCTTTCAGCCTCTTCTCTCCTCTCGAGCAGATTCTGTAAGAGAACCTAGTTAGTATTTTAATCATCTTTTCTTCCAATGGGAAAAGAGCGACGCCCCCTTCGCCCCTTTTCGATTTCTTTCCCCTCTCTCGT
The DNA here is from genome assembly GCA_015471245.1 of Laticauda colubrina. NCBI lineage: Eukaryota > Metazoa > Chordata > Lepidosauria > Squamata > Elapidae > Laticauda > Laticauda colubrina. The sequence continues at coordinate 4,750,069 of BLBF01000066.1, forward strand.
TCGTTCTTTCGGCAATTGCTAATTGGCCGAGATAGGCGGCAGCTACACCCAATGGAATCTTTAGTTTCCTTTCATGCGACCATTGTGATTGGCCGGCAGCCTCTTTGACCGGCGTTCCATGGGGATCCATTCTTTTCTCCCGCTTTCGTTTTGTTCAAATCCCGCCTATTCGGAGAGCGACCCGGATTCTGCGGGAAAATCGAGTCGTCGGCTGGCATCTTTTGGCGGGCAAACCCCCATTTCTGAGCGACTGAAGAAGTTAAGGGCATGTGATTGCCACGGGTTGGAAAAGAAGGCGGAGTCATTTTTTTGAGCATGCTTGCAATTTTTTTGTAAATTTAGACATGCCCTTGTGTCATTTT
>BLBF01000066.1:4750440-4799673 GCA_015471245.1 Laticauda colubrina
TTGAGCATGCTTGCAATTTTTTTGTAAATTTAGACAAGCCCTTGTGTAATTTTTGAGCATGCTTGCAATTTTTTGTAAATTAGACAAGCCCTTGTGTGTGACATTTGTCTCCCTTCACCCCCCTGCCCTGAAAGTGGATCGTTTATGTGGAAGTCTTTTGTATAATCCTCCAGCCTGAATGTAGAGAATGGAGGAATAGAAATAGAATATAACAGAATTCTTTATTGGCCAAGTGTGATAGGACACACAAGAAATTTGTCTCTAGTGCATATGCTCTCAATGTACTTAAAGAAAAAAAATATTTGTCAAGAATCATAAGGTACAACACAGTGATAGTCATAGGATACTAATAAGCAATCAAACCATACTAGGAAACAATAAAAATATGAGTTGTAAAGATACAAGAAACATGGATATAGTCATAAGTGGGAAGAGGTAATAGGAAGGATGAGAATAGTAACACAGTCTTAGAAGTTAATTTGACATTGCTGTGGGAATTAGTTGTTTAGCAAAGTGATGGCATTTGGGGGAAAACTGTCCTGGTGTCTTGTTGTGATGTGCACAGCCCTAATATAACTGTATTTGGTGTTTATAGCAGTTCTCCCAGAAGCAGTGTAAAAAAATAAAGCAGAAGTAAGAGGAATATTTCCATCACTGATATTCATCAAAATGTTTGATATTCATCAACTGTTTGATATTCATCAAAACAAAATACAAAACTACTTCACAATCGTCTTTCAGAAGTCGTCTTATTTTGACAGTCTAGCCTCATTACGGGCTTTGTAATCCCCCATTCATATATTACCTAGGTCTGAGCCTGATTAGCTATTGGGGATCAGCCCAGCTCGATTAAGTACAGGATCTGCTATCTTGCTCAAAAGATGCTGTAGAGAGCATGAGAGACACTATGAATGAGGGTGAAGGTTCGTTCTCCGAGCTTATGAGTTGGTTTCTGAACATTTCCTTACCAGGCTAGGTCACATCTCAGCGAAGTTTAGGGGATGCCCTCAACTCTGCTGAAGATATTACCTAGCCTTGTAATGAAAAGTTCAGAAACCAGCCCACAAGCTCAAAGAACGAACCTCCAGTTTTGCTCACCACACTATAAGCTAAGACTCTAGAAAAAGTGCAGAGAAGAACAATCAAGATGATTAGGGGACTGGAGACTAAAACATATGAAGAACAGTTACAGGAACTGGGCCTGGCTAGTGTAGAGAAGGACCAGGGGGCACATGATAGCAGCCTTCCAATATTTGAGGGGCTGCCACAGAGAGGAAGGGGTCAAGCTATTTTCCAAAGTGCCTGTAGGCCAGACAAGGAATAATGGATAGAAACTGAACAAGGAGAGATTTAACCTGGAAATAAAGAGAAACTTTCTGACAGTGAGAACAATCAACCAATGGAACAGCTTTGCCTTCAGAAGTTGTGGGAGCGCCATCACCTGAGACTTTAAAGAGGTTGGACTGCCATTTGTCAGAAATGGTGTAAGGTCTCCTGCTTGGGCAGGGGGTTGGACTAGATGACCTATAAAGTGCCTTCCAACTCTGTTGATCTGTAAAGAGCAAACCTTCACCCTCATCCTAAACCCGAGCTACAGATATTTGCCAGTATGGCAAACACAATGAATGCCTAATCCTGCGCACTCCAACCTCTGCCTTCCCCCTCTGAGGAAGATTGGGGTCAGAAGCACGGGAGGAATAAACAACCAGTAGCCAGGAAAGAAGTAGCAAACTACTTTTGGTCTCACATGTAGCAAGGTAGAAGAAAGAAGAGGCAGAGGTGATGCTTAAAGAGGAGTTTCTTTAAAAATGAAGAGAGGCTTATGTGCATTTAGTGGTTGAAAAGTTTGAAAACTAAAAAGAACCACAAAAGCAATGAGGGATAATAATCCTTTATTAAAAACCACATATTAAATTCTAAAAAAAAAAAAAAAACAATTGGTTTTCACCTTTGTTATGCAAAAGAACGGTGTTTTTAAATGTGAGTATCCCGATCCGCTTAACTACAAATCAACTCGCTGTGATTAACAAAAGTGTTTGTGTGTTCAAAATAGCATCCCCGAAACGATTGTGTTCAGCTCTTATTTCTCCATTTTAAGAGCTGCTCCCTGCACTAAAACTTTAATTGGAAGCATCCATTAAAGATTATAAAATGATAAAATCGCTTAGACGGGTCTTCCTCAACACTGCACCCTCCAGCACTACTTGGGAATTTTGATCCCTCCAAGGCTGGTGGATTTCACATCGGGTGTGGCTCCCTTTAAAAAGAACAGCAATTTTGTAAGAGTTCCTTGCACATCACACCAGTTTGCGCCTGAAAATTCATTCCAAGTATTTGGTGCTTGAGGATGAGATGGAGAGGAAGAAAACAGATATAAAGGGAAACGGATACTAAGAGGCCCCAGAGATTGAGAGACGGAAGGGATCTGGTGGTGGGTTTTCTGCCTTAGGGGCAAAGCGAGAGACGGGTTTTCTTCCCAATCCAAAAGAAAGGGTGAATGGGCTCTCCCAAAAATGAAGTTCCGGAGAAGGCATAGAGCAGGTTTCCTCTTTCAACATCACAAAAAGCCACCCGGCCTCCAGCATAGTTCAGAGAGACTCGAATCTTCTTGATCTTCCAACGCATTGGATCAGAAACTAAAGCTGGAGGGTTCATATACACCCAGAACCTGCCACAACACTTCGCCATTGCCCAGATCCCTTCCATGTTACGGAAGGCCTCAATGCCCTTTCTCTTCACTGAACTTCGGGCAACTCCGACACCCCAATCGCCCTCATTTTCCACAGCAACATCCCAATAATGCCTGCCGGTGATAAACATCTCGCGTCCCAACACACATGTCATGAGGTCGAATCTCTTGTCATCGTTGATGAGGTTTTGACTTTTTCTTCCCAACCAGCAGCTTTTAAGATCTTCAGAGAGAATGAGCTTGGGATGAGTTGTGTCAGGATCGAGAGTCACATTTGCTACGAAGAAACACAAGTCATCCCTAAGATGGAAGGCTGCTCATCAAAAGCTCACACGTTAATAAAGAATACTATCTGATACGCCTTTGGCTATGCGGTGGGATTGATTCTTACAGATTGATTCTTAACAGCGAAATGCAGAAATGAAAAAAAAAGGGGGGGGAGATTTGTGCCTCCTGGAAATTGTAGGTAAGAATTAAGGGGATCCAGGTTCAAAAATACTTGGATGGGGAGCAGTGGTGGGGTTCAAAATGTTTTACTACCAGTTCTGTGGGCGTGGTTTGGTGTGTGTAGCGTGGATTGATGGCATGGGAAGGATACTGCAAAATCCCATTCCCTCCCTACCCCACTAACCTGCTTTCCAGCTCTGTTCTCCTGTGCAGGGCAACCAAAGAAGACCCAGCCAATCAGCTGGGACTCAGGAGGCAGAGCATGGATGGGGCACGACCAATCAGAGGTGGTCAGAACCTGCTGAATACCACCTCTAGTGGGGAGAGGTTGCAATCACAACAGAGATATTCAGCAGGTTCTGACCAGTTTTGGAGAACCGGTAGCAGAAATTTTGAGTAGTTTGGAGAACCGGCAAATATCACCTCTGACTGGTGTACCAGTAGCGCCGAAGATCAGTAGAGACCAAAACAGTTCTCTCTGAGGAGCTGCTGTTGGGCCCACCCTCCGACCCAGGCTCCCATACTCACCTTTATTCTCTGATTTTGAAGCACATCTGCTTTGCGCGGCACAGCAGATTGCCGGGCATCAGCTGCTGCAGCGATAGGGAGAGTGCAGGATAGCAAGAGGTGACTAGGAAAGCCTCTGTGCCTGTAGTTTGGTGGCTGTGGCCTGCGTAAGCCACACCCACTGAACCAGTGGTAACTTACTTTGAAACCCACCACTGGCCCCGCCCCCATCTATTCTCTGCCTCCCGAGTCCCAGCTGATTGGCTGGGTCTTTGGTTGCCCTGCATAGGAGAACAGAGCTGGAAAGCAGGTTAGTGGGGTGCGGAGGGAATGGGGATTTTGCAGTAACCTTCCCCTGCCACGCCCACCAAGCCAAGCCCAGAGCATCAAGCCACGCCCACAGAACTAGTAAAAAAATTTGAATCCCACCACTGAATCACAAGGCTATTGGATTTGTCACTCTCCAGAGAAATTTTGGCTTTCAGCAACATCCTCCAGTTCACCATCCAATGACATTGAAATCTCACAGGCTTGAAAAATGTGGATTGTAGTTTGACAATCAAAAGGAGGACATTTAAACAATAGTCCTCCTGTATTAAATATTAATATCACAGAGAAATCACAGAAAATGGCTCATTCCTATTTTGGACAAAGGACCCAGGATGGATAGATGGTGAACGCCCATGTGAAATATAAGCAAAGAAGTTTGTGAAGATTTAGCCACCCTTCAGACCCAGAGATATACCTTTCTGAATCTGATATCCAGACACCAGGATATCTAAGGGAATAGAGAAACAGTTTCAGTAACTCAATGCAACATTTCTTCGAACAAAATATAATTTGCTGTCAAGGTATCACGAACACTGCATTTCAAGACCACCTAACTAAACAATAGTTGAGCAGATTCTGAATGTTAAATAATGTTCCCAAGCCTTCCAAATGATTTATAAAAATTAGAAGAGTTACATACAAGTTGTATTAGATTTTTAGATCACAGACTAATTCATAATGCTGGTTCTGGCTCATGTCTTCTCTAAATATGAAATGTTTTCATGTTTCATATTCCTAGTTATGAGTATGCAAGCAAAGTTCTGATGACCAGTTACATACATATTGCCTTGCAATTCCTCAGCAGAATTTGAAATTACCTGCAGACTTAGTTTCAAATGCAAAACATTGTGTAATTCAAATATTAAGCAACTCCCTAAAATGCCTTCCTCCTGAAAATTTCAGGAAAAGAAGTGCTTCCCAATAATTCCTGGAGATGCCAAAAATTGAATCCAGATTTTTCTCATACAAGCAAACACTCTATTTGTAATTGGCTTTTTTTTTAATGTCAGTGGGTCTCTTAAAGGCATTGTATGGATCTCAGTCTGAAAATAATCCTTGCTACCTCTCCAGACTTCCTCCATTCCTTTGTCATGCCAATCTTATTTTCACTTAACAACTTTGATAGCAGAGTTCTGCAACAAAAGCCTAATCAGCCATTGTGACTGGTTCAACTTCCTCCAAAAATTAAAATTTTCTTCTCAAGTAGACCTTAAATTCCTGATAAGACCCTTCCAGTTTTTCACTGGCCCCAGCATTTACCTACACCAATCAGCATCTCTCCATCACCAATTTTTATGTTTTGTTTCAGTCCTTTTCTTACCTTTGAATTGTTTCATGAGAGTCCCTAGAAAGGTATTGAAGTCAAATAAATCCCAGGCTCCCAATTTCACCCATGGAGGAAGTGTTACTGGATTCATAAGTGTTTCCTTACAGCTAAGAAAAAACAAACATGTTAGTTTACTTTATTATTGCACCTCGTACAATGAAATTAAATGCCATCTTCAGTGTACATTATAACTTTAAAAATAAAACACTAACACCTATCCTTCACATTCTAACAATTGAATTGAAAATCCCTGATATTGCATTAATATTGCATTATACAGAAGAATTCAATATTGTTACTGCTCCGGGACAGAAGCTGTTTTTCAGCCTATTTGTCCTTGTTTTTATTATCCTGTACCGTCCGCCAGATGGTAATAGTTCAAAAATAGGGTTCCCGGGATGAGATGGATCTTTGAGAATGTTTTGAACTTTCTTAAGGTAGAAGGAGCTATAAAGCTCTTCCAAAGAGGGGAGAGGTCAACCAATGGTCCTCTGGGGAATGATGTTAACCATCTGGAACCCTGTCCTATCTGCCACTGTGCATTTGGCAAACCATACACAGGTGTAGTAAGTTAAAATACTCTTCTATGGTGCAGCGGTAGAAGGTCACCAGCAGTTTTTCATTTAGTTGTTTCCTGAGAAGTCTTGGGTAGTATAATCTCTGCTGAGGCCATCTTTGGAGGAATAGAGAAATCCGGGACAAGATCTTTTTTTATAATGTTGAACATCCTCAGATCCAAAAGGGCTCAATAAACTCACATGAAAAATGAAGTATTGTTCTTTCTCTATAGATGGAAGGAGGGAAGTGAATGTGTTATAATTGAAATTATAGGCAATCAAGAATATCTGTTAAAAGAGCTAGCCTCCAAACTATGGTTCCCAGCGCCTTTCCTGAAGTATGGGAGAACTACAATTATCACTGGATTGTTAAGAAAGTTAGGGCCTTTCAAAACTACCCAACCTTGAGCAAGGATAAACTTCCCGGCGTGCCACGCGCGGGGTCTCTTTTTGTTCCACATGGCCAAGATGGCAGACACGCAGATGGAGTGGGCCTACCAGAAGCAGCCCACCATCTTCCAGAACAAGAAGTGGGTCCTGCTGGGTGATGCTGGCAAGGAGAAGCTGCCCCGCTACAACAAGAACATCGGCCTGGGCTTCAAGACCCCCAAAGAGGTCATCAAGGGCTCCTACATCGACAGTAAGTGCCCCTTCACCAGCAACATTTCCATCCGGGGCAGCATCCTTTCCAGTGTGGTCACAAAGATGAAGATGCAACGCACCATCGTCATCTGCAAGGATGACCTCACTACATCCGCAAATACAACCGCTTCGAGAAGCGGCACAAGAACATGTCGATGCACTTGTCTCCCTGCTTCAGGGATGTGCATATTGGGGATATTGTGACGGTGGGAGAGTACCATCTCCTCAGCAAGACTGTTCGGTTCAACATACATAAGGTGACCAAGGCTGCTGGCACCCAAAAACAGATCCAGAAGTTTTAAAGGCTATCTGTACTTTTCTTTGTATCAATAAAGAAGTTGGTGTGTGTGTGTGTGTGTGTGTGTGTGTGTGTGTGTGTGTGTGTATCTTTGGTTATTCGGGTTTTCTCCCACGTAAAATTGGAAATATCTAGGCAACGTTTCGATGAAGTCTCATTCATCAGACTTCATTGAAACGTTGCCTAGATACTTCCAATTTTATGCAGGAGAAAACCCGAATTACCAAAGATCCACATACAAATACCCACCAAAACCTCAGAAAAAAAAAGTCTGTTTGTTCCCAGGTGTTTGCCTGGCTTGTGGTGTGGAGATCTTTCTATTTGAGAGTGCAGGCTTCCAAATGATTGACAGTCTGGTGGAATCATCTCTTCTATTCTATCCACCAGACTGTCAATCATTTGGAAGCCTGCACTCTCAAATAGAAAGATCTCCACACCACAAGCCAGGCAAACACCTGGGCACAAACAGACTCCCTCTGATACCTCCAGCTCAAGCACACCCCAACCAGGCACCCAGATGAAACTTAGCTTCCTAATAGATAATAGCCATCCTTTCACGCGAAGCGAAGCTGCACTGAAAGCCTCCAATACAGGAACACAGTGTTGCCAGCCAATCAAAGCCACAAAACAGACAGAAGAAACCAGAAACACCAATCAAACAAACTCCAAGAACAATAAACACAGACCAAGACTCCCAACCAATCAGGATGTAAAAAAAACCATCCTGGGACAGCAATAGGCTAGCCTCAAATTTAAAACTAACGGCTGTGATAGCCTGACCCACATATAAACTCAATACAGAAGCCTGATGATGGCAGATGAGATTCTGCTGAAACGTTGCCACAACTTTAAAAGCACTACAATGACGTGGGATAATACCTGAAGGAGGCTGAACAGCACACATGTAAGTACCCCCGAAAACTTAAACACACACACACACACACACACACACACACATATATATATATGTATATACATATACATATACACACTTCCCAATCTTAAGAAAATATGAGTCAAAAATGATATTTCAGGGGTAAATACTCTACAGGGCTCAAGGCATCCATATTAACTCTTCAACTGTCCTTCCAAAGTACAGGCATAATTCAATCCAGTGAAGTCATATCAACCAGGTAAAATATGAAGACAAAATGTAATCCCAGACTCAAAAGGTCTGCCCACCCATTCTCCAAACTCTGATCCCTGTTCCTACATTTGGGTGGATAGCCTGGCTACTCTTCCAGCTGGCTACTCTTTTTCCTTTGAGAAATCACATGGGACTTGATAGTCTTCATAATAAGCCTATTTTATTTATGGAATTTGCATTCCACCATTTTGCCAAAGAATGGTGAACTAGGATGAAGCAGGTAAGAGGGACAGGATAAAGTCTAGTAGGCCTAGGCAGAAACAAAAAAGCAGGAAGAAAACTAGAATGGAATGGAATAGAATGGAATAGAATGGAATAGAATAGAATAGAATAGAATAGAATAGAATAGAATAGAATAGAATAGAATAGAATAGAATAGAATTCTTTATTGGCCAAGTGTGATTGGACAGACAAGGAATTGGTCTTTGGTGCATAGGCTTTCACTGTACATAAAGGAAAAAGATATATTCATCGAGAACCATAAGATACAACACTTAGTGATAGTCATAGGTTACTAATAAGCAATCAAATCATACTAGGAAACAAAGCAATATAAATTATAGAGATACAAGCAACACGGATATAGTCATAAGTGGGAAGAAGTAGGTACTAGGAAGGATGAGTAATGCAGTTAGTAGTACTCATGAGTACTAGGAAGGAATAATAGTAATGCAGTCTTAGTAAATAAGTTGACAATGTTGTGAGAATTAGTTGTTTAGCGGAGTGATGGCTAAAACTGTTCGGGGAAAAACTGTTCTTGTGTCTAGTTGTTCTTGTATGCAGTGCCCTATAGCGTTGTTTTGAGGGAAGAAGTTGAAACTATGTCCAGGATGCGAGGGGTCTGTAGATATTTTCACATGCCTCTTTTTGATTCGTGCAGAATACAGGTCCTCAGTGGAAGGCAGGTTGGTAGTGTTAAGCCTGGGTTCCCCAACCAGGGTTAGGTAGACAAGCTAAACAGAATGTGCAGCGTTAGTCAGATAGGCACACAGATAAATGCGTGAGCTAAGTTTGTATGTTTATTAACATACAGTAAAAATAACAGATACGCTTGTGCTATCAAGAATATATTTTATTCCAGTATAAGTTTATGGCATAGTCAAATAACAGTCCAATATTATTTACCATGTAGTCAGTCCATTCAGGGGTATTCAGTTAGCAAAATCCATGTAGAATATCCTATGTCAGTTCACTTACAAATCAGTCCTTTGTTGTCTCTCCCGTTCGAGCTATGCAGTCTTGATTCCAAGTAGTAATCAGGGATCATCAAAGCCAGAGAGAGTGAGCAAGCTGTAGCCTTGCTACTTTTAAATGGTTTTCATAACCACTCCCACAATTGCTATTTCACAGTTAAAGCTGCATACACTAACTATGATTCATAGTTATTATTTCACCTAAACCAGTTAGGGTAAACAATGTTATCCCTAACAGGTAGCAATTGTTTTTTCTGCAGTTCTAATTATCCATTGAAGTCTGTATCTGCCTTGTTTGGTTGCAGAGCCAAACCAGACCATTATAGAGGTGCAAATGACAGACTCAATAAAAGGAAAACTACTCAGAAAGTCAAAAGTCCCCCAAGAATTGATATTTAACGAGAGTCACATGCAAAGTGGACTCCAAGGCCTGTCTCTTATCTATCATGTTGACTTCTTGTTGACTTCTCTTAATCATCACTGAAGATTATCCTCATTAATCTTCTGATAAGATCACTGGATCATCACTTAGGTCACAATTGTGTGCCATGATGTTAACTTGCTCTACTCAAGTAACTGGGCTTGAATACGTGCAGTATAATTTGGATTAGATTGTCTAAACAAATTATGCAAACTTTTATAGTGATAATCAGATACACTTGTTTTCATTTCTAACATGTCAAAACAAAAAAGATGGAATCCCATGATTTCACAATTTCTTTTTTTAAAGGTCTCAAATTGGAGCATCAATAAAAAAAATGGGTTTCTACTATTCCACTAATTTGCATAACACACATAAAAACAAAATCTACTGTCCTCTGTGCCTAGCCATTCTCCTTGCATCCACAATTCCAATTTAGGGAGAAGTCAGCTTACCTCTTAAGAGTGCTTCCCACATCCTAGAAGAGAGAAAGAGTTAAAGTGGAAAGGAATTAGGTGGTTGTTCACATTAAAAGTGCCTTTCAAATCCCAGATTGGAATAATACTTGGAAATGTTTCCATTGTATTGTTTTGTATCAACTTTCCCCAGCCTTTGTCTTCTCCAGATATGTGGAATTTCACACCCCAGTATTCTCTGCATCAGCAATATTGCTTGGGGGATTCTGAGAATCCACATATCTTGAAGTGACCAAATCAAAGAAGACAGTTCAGCATGCAAAACAGGCACTTATCATCAATTTATAGGTCCTCCCAATTATACAGACTACTTGAAGGGTCATGATGATGTCAACTTCTCCATTCACATCTCAGATGCAGAAAGAACTATTGCTCAACTCTAGCACCTGCCTTCCTCATTTAACTCCACTCATCTCCTGTCCAGTTGAGAACATCAAAGCTAGACTGTATCCTAATCTACATATTGGACAGGTGGCACATTGGAACGCTCAATGAGCATCCTGTCCAAGCTAAGATAGTTCCATCTTAGATGCTGAAGTCTTCTACAATATTTCTCCAAGAAATATTGTTTGAACCACTTCCATGGACTTTTTCCCAGGCAAAACATTGAGGGCCTTCCATTCAGCCTTCAGTAGAAAGCTACAGCTACTGTATACCCATGAAATGGACTGCCCTCATTTCTGATGGCTATCCTCTCCTTATTCCAGGCTTCTCCCTTCCAAGATCATCAATGAAATAACCTGGCAGATTCCACACACCTTGAGGTATGGCACCTTCTACACACCTTGAGGTTGTTCTTGGATGGTGTTGTGGTCTGTTGGCGGCCTAAGGAGCTGGCAGCAAAGTCGGACAGTGGGGAGGAATATGGGCCAGTCCTGGAGGCTGGGGAGGACTTGGACAAGGGATCTGCATCCGATACAGAGATGGGGCCAGAGCCATCTCGGAGTTATGTGGTGACTCCGGAGCCTCCAGAATCTGGCAGCAGCAAGGTAGAGGAACAGGGGAAGCCTGTTCTCAGTGCGCACTTGCGCAGAGCTACCAGAAGGCAAAAACAGTTAAGACAAAAGGGGTGACCCAGGAGTAAGGCTTGGAGGTGATTGGCCCCTCCCATAAGGCATAAAGGAGGAGAAAAGGAACATGAGCCTTTGCAGGAAGCAACTTTGTTCGTTCTGGTTGGTTAAAATCTGAAGCTCCATGTTGTCTTTGTGCTCAGTTTCGCCTTGTACAGCAATTTTGGCATTGGCAATTTAGTCATTGGCAGCATTTCAAGAGAGATAAAGGTGGGTGCTTATCAGCCTTATCCTGAAAGACTGTGAAAGACTTCTATGGGATTATTCACAAACTGTTTGCATATAAATCATAGCTGTTGAAATAAAAACAAGATTTGGGGGAATAGCATGTGATCGTTACTGTCTCAGGAAGCCTTGGTCAGAACAGATGGTGTCAGAATAAGGCATGTTATTTTGACACCAGTATAACTAAGGATGCACTGTATCTGTGTCTCCAATGGTTGAGAATGAGAAGGTACCATCATGAGAACAAAGTGGAAGAACAGAAGGTATTAGAGCAAGGGTATCAAACTTGTTTTGTCACGGCAGTATCACGTCATATCCAGACTTTTTTCTCCTTCGCTAAGCAGGGCAGGGGGCAGGGCCAGCATGTGACACATCTGGCTCATGGGCCGTGAATCTGACACCCCTGTATTAGAGCATGGTTGTGCCACAGTTAGGTCCAAGTGGGGGGAAAGCCTCAGTAGCTTTTTGTAATTGAACGTCCTCCATATGTACTGGATTGCACTAAAGATGGTTAAGGGTTTAAGGGACCACCTACCATACAGTTTCATTTCTTGGACCATAGGTTGGGAATCATGGATTTAAACCCAGCTATAAACCGTTTCTATAAAATATATAATTTATTTTTATATATAAAATATATAATTTATTTTTTCTATCAAAGCTATAAACCTTTTATATAAACTGGTTTTCCCAGTTGCAATGTATGGCTGTGAAAGTTGGACCGTAAGAAAGAATTGAGGTGCCAAAGAATTGAGGCCTTTGAACTATGGTGCTGGAAAAGACTCCTGCGAGTCCCTTGCACTGCAAGGTGACCAAACCAGCCAGTCCTAGAGGAGATCAACCCTGACTGCTCTTTGGAAGGCCAGATTCTGAAGATGAATCTCAAATACTTTGGTCACCTAAGGAGAAGGAAGGACTCCCTGGAGAAGAGCCTAATGCTGGGAAAGATTGAGGGCAATAGAAGAAGGGGACGGCAGAGAATGAGGTGGCTGGATGGAGTCACTGAAGGAGTGAGCTTAAATGGACTCCTGAGGATGGTAGAGGATAGGAAGGCCTGGAGGAATATTGTCCATGGGGTCATGATGGGTCAGACATGACTTCGCAACTAACAACAACATAAACCTTAGTCTTAATATCAAGGAAAGCCATCAAAAGAAAATATAGAATGAAACAGTGACAGCAGGATAACTGCAGTAATTACATTTCATAGAGCAAAAGAACTCGGGAGACCACCAACGAAGATTGTTTTGTGATGAAAACAAAACAAAAATGTCTCAGTGAATTGCAACTGATTATCAGAAGGCTACTGCAGAATCAGGAAGTCCTCCAAGGAGAATTGCAGTAGTCATGCAAATCTATCTAGGGCAGGGGTGTCAAACTCGTGTTGTCACGGCGGTATCACATGACGTATCACGATTTTTCCCCCTTCGTTAAACCGGATGTGGGCATGGCCAGCGTGTCACGCATCTGGGCTGCAGGCCACGAGTTTGACAGCCCTGATCTAGGGGAAGCTGTTCTCTCAGGTGTCTTTGTCCCAATTTTGGAATCTCTTACCTGCAGAAGCTCAACTGCCGATTGTTGGCATTTCTCCTTGACTGTCTGGATAAGTTCATCAAAAGCTGAGACTTCCCGGAATAAGACGGCTGCATGTTTAGCCTTTTTCCACAGCATCCCCTTCTCTAAATTTTCCATAACTTTAAGCAGCAGAAAGTTCTCTTGTTCTTCCAAAAATTGGCGTATTGCATTAAATTCAGCGATAACAAATAGCCTCTCTTTTTCTATTTGTTCCTGCAAGCAACAGATGGACAGAGGAAAAAATCTTGGTCAGGAACCAAATCAGCTTGGAAATGGCATTCAGCGACAGACACAGACACCAGTAAGATGTCACAATGACAAACAGTGCACAGTTGGTACTTTGTGAGATTTCTGTGATGTTGTCTTGCATTTTGTCACCAAAGCATCAATTAAACAAGAGGCACAATTTGAGGGTATGTGGACAAGACCTTGGGAGACAGGTATTTTGGTCACCACATTATAAAAAAGATTTTGAAATTTTGAAAGTGGAAAGAAGAGCACCTAAGTTGATTAAAGGCCTGGAGACTACAACATATGAAGAATGGTTGCAGGATTTGGGTTTGGCTAATCTAGAGAAAAGAACAACTAGGGCCGTGATGGCAAAACTATGGCATGTGTGCTACAAGTGGCACGCAGAACCATTTGTGCTGGCACACGAGCCGCAGGCACATGCCTGCACCTCACAGCTGATTTTCCCCCCAGTTGGTTTGAGGCCTTTTTGGCCTCCCAGAGGCTTGGAAAAAGCTTCTGCAAGGCTTCTCAAGCCTAATTATAGGCCCGTTTGGTCACTTCCTGTAATACCAGAAGTGATGAAATGGACCTATAATTCAGCGTGAGAAGCCTGCAGAGGCTTTTTCCAAGCCTCTGGGAGGCCGAAAAAGGCCTCAAACCACCTGAAAAATCAGCTGTGAGATGCAGGGCAGGTAAGGGGGTAAGAGTGGGGGATCGTGCACGCATGGTCAGGTGGAGTGAGGCGCATTGCATTCTGGGTCCTGGCATGTGAGTGAGGGCACGCTGGCACGTCTGCAATTTTTGGCACTGGAGCCCAAAAAGGTTAGCCACCACTGGACTAGGGCGTGAGGAGGGGGTTTAATTTATTTTCCAAAGCACCTGAAGGCAGGACAAGAAACAATGGATGGAAACTAATCAAGGAGAGAAGCAACCTGGGATTAAGGAAAAATTTCCTCACAGTGAAGACAATTAACCAGTGGAATAGCTTGCCTTCAGAAGTGGTGAGGGCTTCATCAAAAGAGATTTTTAAGAAGAGACTGGACAGCCACTTCTATACCACTGAAATGGAATAGAATAGATTATAAAATCTCCTGCTTGAGTAGGGGGCTGGACTAAGAAGACCTCCAAAGTCCCTTTCAGCTCTATTCTGATTGATTGATTGATTGATTAATTGATGGTACACCCAATGGAACAGTTGCAAAAGATGCAACATAGCCCACAGAAGGAATGTGGGTGTGGCAAATATATCTTGAAGGAGATCTCTCACCCCCTTTCTTAAGGCCCTGTCCCACTGGCCGATGGACGCAAAACGTATGCATAAAGGACACAGCGGATGAGCAAAATTTCGAGGGTGGCTCCATCCATTGTCATCCACTCCAAAAAGTGGTGAAAATTTGCATAAACTGAACGGAAAAGAACGGACGTGGGTAGGTTGTAGCGGGGATGTTAAACGGATGTTCGTAGGAAGCCTAGCGGATGAAAGTGGATGATATATCCACAGGGGTTCTGGGGGAGAATAGTGAAGCGGACACATAGCGGAAGGGGCGGATGCATCACGGATGCCTATAGGAAGCAAAGCGGATGCATAGCAGATGTATATCGGATGCAAAGCGTTCACTGCGCATGTGGGGAGTATGAATTGCATCAGCTCCGCGGATATAAAAGGATGCAGCTCGCACGCAGTCAGCATTCAGAGGAAAGACGTGCTGCCACATACATCTGAGAATAACACCATGGTTCGTCAGTCAGGGAAGAAGAGAAAGCCCATGCCTATTCGTGCCAACCCTGGCAAGAAGGACAGAACCACCATCCCACCCCCTGGCACTGACTCTGAAGCTGCTGGTGCTTCTCCTGCTGGTGGTGGTGGTGGTGGTGTTGCTGCTGGTGGTGCTTCTGCTGCTGCTGCTGGTGCTTCTCCTGCTGGTGGTGGTGGTGCTGCTGCTGGTGCTGCTGGTACTGCTGGTGCTAGTGCTGCTGCTTCTGCTACTGCTGCTACTGTGGTGGACCAGCCCCAAGGCCCTCAAAGCCCTGCTGCTCAAGCCCCTGAAGGCCCTGCTTCCCAAGCCCCTGAAGGCCCTGCTGCTGAAGGCCCCGCCAGAGGGAGGAAGAGGCAAGGGAAAGAGAAGGGAGAGAGGAAATAGGACACTGTTTCTGAGGACCATGAGGATGAGGTGCTGGAATGGCTGAGGGAGAACGAGTACTTGTGGAGAAAGGGCCACAGACTCTGTCGCGACACCAAGAAAAAACAGGCAGCTTGGAGAGACAAGGCAGAGAGCCTGGGCTACACTGCAGATGTACTCCTGGGATGGTGGAAGCACATGCACACCTGGTATGGCAAGCTACACCTGAAGAAATCTGGCCAGGCCGCTGTCAAGCTCACTGACCGGGAGATGTACGTCATGGCCAAGTGCAGCTTCCTGGAGGGTGAGGTCTGCCACCGAGGAGCAGCCCCTCTGATACCCCTCTCCCTCAGACAACCCACAGACAGACAGTCCTCTTCGAGCCAGGAGCCAGCTACACTGTCCAGGCAGGTGTCTTCAGAGGGCCCCACGTCAGAGACCCCCCCGACAACTGCACACCCCATGCCGGAGGACTTGGAGGATCCCCTGTCACAAATGGAGGAAGAAGCAGCAGCCATCAGAGACCAACGCACCCCCATCCCCAGCTTCATAGGATGCAGGCAGAGAGGCAGACTGGAGGGCCAGAGCCACACTGTCCTGTTGGAGATCAGGGACACAATGAGGACCAGCACAGAACTGCTCTCTCAGCTGGTCCACTTGGACAGAGGATCCTCCAGCCACCACATTTTCATCACCTACGTGAGCCACACCTTGAAGGATATGCCCGAGGCCCAGTACCAGGTGATGAAGGAAAAGATCACAGCACTTCTGCACAACCCTCAAGGCCCAGCTGAAGCTGCTCCGACCCAGTCCAAGTCTGCTCCTCCAACCCAGGCAATGTCACAGCCCTTCCACGGCTTTCAACAGCCCCTCACCGACCAAGGCTACGAGTACCAGGACTTCCCACACCAGAGGCATCCCTTCCCAGTCCAGGCCCAGGTACATCGCACGCCACAGACACCTCACCTGACCCAGCTGCAGACCAGACATCCCCACTACACTCCTCCTTCCTCCACCCCACAGTCAAGCCCCTCAATGGACAATCTGTCATCAGTCTTGGGCCTGACATCCCAGGAACTTGATGAAGGGCCTCTCAACCTCACGGGACTGAGTCAGCTCTCTGAGAGCTTCCTGAACACACCATCCCGTTGTACTCTCAGGGCCAAGCACCCCACTGATACCTCAGACCAGCACTCCAGCCACAGCCACCTCCACAATCCCTGCCCGCTTAACAGCTGAGACCATGGACATGACTAAGAATGACTGAGAATAATGCCAGAGACTTAGTTGTTACTTGTTCACTTGATCTTTGCTTAAGACACTTTACTTGGTTCATTTTGCTTTTTTAATAAAGTCATACAGTTTACTTAAGACATTTATTAATAAAGGTTATCTTTGCTTAACACACTTGGTTCATTTTTTTTTTACTTAATAAAGTGTTGGTGAAAACTTTGAACAAATGGTTAAGCCTTTGCATGCTTGTGGGATAGGTAAGGATAGTTGTGGGATAGATAAGGATAGTTGTGGGATAGATAAACCTCCAGTGCAAGCATAGAGGGACTATATGGTCCACCCTCCCAGCTGCCACACATATGGACCTTTTGTATCAATAACAATTTATTCATTGATCAACACATTTCAAAATAAACAAAGCTTTTTATTAATGCCCTATTCATTGTAGGGCCACTCAACATACATGGCACAATCTCATCAGTGTTATGCGACAGCTTCAAGGAAGCATCCATTAACCATCTATCATCCTGTCTTGCCACTCCACTGCTCCAGCTGGGGAGTTGCACCAGTGTCTCAGGAGGTTGCACTGCTTCTTCCCTTCACGTGAAGCTCTGTTGGGGCCTTGTACATCCACAGTGTCTATCAGGTTTTGTCCTTGCCTCCATTTACCAGGCTCCATGTCCCCATTCCCTTGTTGATGGTCCACAAGTCTGTTCTGCAACACTGGGTAGCAGGTGCGCATGAGATTGTGCAGGATGCAGCAAGCTTCCACGATCCTCCTCACGGTCTCTGGGTGATGCTGCATGGTGGTGAGAAATACCTGGAACCTGTTGGCCAGGATGCCAAAGGCGTTCTCCACCACCCATCTTGCCCTGGACAGCCTGTAGTTGAAGATCCTCTCTTCACGGGTGAAGTATCTTGAACTGTACAGCTTCATGAGGTAGGTTCTGAGGGAGAAGGCGTCATCACCAATGATGAAACAGGGCACATTTTGTGTGTCATTGGGTAGGGGGTCTGGATCTGGAAAACCCATGATGAGGTTGCATTCCAGCCCACCCTTGAGGTCACTGGCGTTGTATACCTGGCTATCTGGAGCTGACCCGTTGTCTGAAGCACCGATGTAGATGAACTTGTAGTCAGCATCAACCATGGCAAAGAGGATGATACTGAAGAAGCCCTTGTAGTTGAAATAAGTGGACCCTGAGTTGGCTGGAGCTTTGCAGGCCACGTGCTTCCCATCTATGGCTCCAACGGTGTGGGGAAAGTTCCACCTCTGATACCACTCTTCTGCAAGTTTCCTCCAGCCTTGTTCAGTGGTGAGACACTTGAGGAGCTCCTCCACGTATTCTTCGATGATGGTCTGCACCACTTCTCTGACCACTTTGCTGATGGTGTTGTGTGGCACCCTCCAGGCATACTGCATGTTTTTGTATGTGGTTCCAGAGGCCAGGTGGCGCAGAGTCAGTGCCACCTTCAGTCCAGGGTCCAGGCTGGGATGGAAGTTGGTGCTCGGCTTGGTCAACCTGGGTCTCAGATGCTGTACAAGTTCGTCAAACATGGCTGGTGGCATCCTCATGAAGTGATGGAATGCATGAGGGTCTTCATTCCTCAGCTCCACCATCAACTGGTCATACAGTCCAAACTCCATTCTTCTCCTGATCCATCCTCGGACCCACACAGCTCTTGGACATCTCCTTCTTCTCCTTCTGTATAAAACTTGAAACAGTCTGAACAGGTTTTGGTTCCTGTGATGAATGAGCGCAGCTATCATATGGACTGTGTCATGATCCATGGTGGAGAACAATTGATGATGTTGAAGATCAAGACCAAGGGTGAAGAGGTCTGTACATCACGGCTGCTGGACCCATACTGAGATCCAGGTGATTTCCTCCCCTTTTATAGGAAATATTGGTTTTCCGCTAGGTGTCCTTCTACATATTCTAGACATACTGCAGACATCCTAAATATCCGATACATCCCAGATACAAACGTTTTGTCTGTTTTAATCCTTAATATATGAAATGCATATGCTTACATCCTTTCTATTTCCATGCTACTAACGCTGTGTGGACGTTCCGTGTACCTTTTGTTTCCTCCCTCTTTCCGTTTTCAGCTGCAGCGGATGTGAGTTGCGAGGATGTCCAGAGGATGCCGAGAGGATATAGCGGATGTTTAACAGATAACGGACATCAAACGTTTGTTGCCTGTATATGTTGCAGATGTACATCGTACACAGTGGAAAGTTCATCCGTTCACAAAGTTTTGTGCAGCTCAAAACTTCTTGCGCGGATGAAATCTCAGTGGACGGATGCTGGAGGGATAGAGCATATGAAACACGTATGCAGTGAGTACACAATGGATGCATTGCGTTTTCCAACAGATGGCAAGCTTTTTTTAACATTTTACATCCTCTTTGCATCTGTTGGTGCAGTGGGACAGGGGCTTTAGGCTGTGAAAGTGATGGGGCATAATTGTATGCTCAGACTTGCAAGATTTTACTAATGTAAACTTAAAAATAAAGAAGGGTTAGGACATCTGGGTATGCTTCCTGTCTGGACTACCTTGCAAGGGTGACAAGCAGAATGGAATATTTGCACTCAGGAAGTAGAGGTTGGTAACACAATTTATGGCAATCTTTTTATCGGGCATTTATGGTATATTCAACATCCTTAATATGCTACCCGCCTTCCAGATCCAAAGGTTATCTATTCCTCGTTTAACCTTAGTGGCTTTTCAAACACATCACATTGTAGAGAACATTTCCCAGCAGACAATAGCACCAAGTCAGTCTTGACTAATCTTAAGAAGAAAAAAAACTAAACAAGTTTGGACCTAGTTAGAACTTGGATGGACTGTTTTTGAAAAACTTGGATGGAATGTTTATGTTTGCTTTTTCAAGAGGCAACTAGACTTTGTTTTCCTTGAAGCTGTTTTACTTCTCATATAAGAAGCTTCATTCGTTCTGAAGAACTGAACTGAGCTGAAGAATCTTCTTGGATGAGAAGCGTAACATCTTCAAGGACAAAGCAAGTCCAGCTGCCTCTTGAAAAAGCACCTTTGGGAAAAATTGGATGGAAGAACACTAAAGAATCCAATGGTTGTAGATAGGAAAATAAACATTTTAAAAATCTCATCTTGGCAAACTACCATGGTAAATTATCTCCATATGGTTGAAAACAGTATGAAACTGGCCTATTTAGTCTCCAGGAATCAAGGGAAACTTTGCAAGATTCCAAAATGCTGATCCTTAGAATATCCGTGGAGAAGACTAAACTATTTTGGCAAGTATTTCAAACAGCATTAAAAAGAAAAGCCATTTCTAAGTAACACATACAATCAGGGACCCAGCTTGGGTTTCTTCATCTGAGTGGTGTTTTGAAATCCTTTCTTTCTCATTCTCTAAAGTCCCCATGGCACTTAACAAATGGCCCTAGAAGAAGGAAAAAATATATTGAGATAATAATCAAATACTAGGAGAATATCATCACAAGATTATCGCCAAATAGTAGGCTATCATCAAAGATTGTAACAGTCCCAGTTCTCTGACTCTTTTTCATCCACCCCACTTCACTTCCTCTTTATGTTGTTTATGGAGATTCTCAGTCATCCAGGTCATGCTTGTCCCAAAGGTGTTTGTTTCTTCATGAAGCAACTGGACTTTTTTGTTTTTCCTTGAAGATGTTTCGCTTCTCATCCAAGAAGCTTCTTCAGTTCAGTTCTTCAGTCCAAAGAAACTTCTGAGATAGGAAGCAAAACGTCTTCAAGGAAAAACAAAATCCAGTTGGCTCTTGAAAAAGCACATTTGGATTCAGACTCTTTTAAATGTTGCACAGGTAGGGAAACTGGTAAATATTATTTGTGAAATAAGCCATAATTGCTTTATAACACAAATCACTGGCACAGTGTTTGAAAATATACTGTAATATCATCCTACCTGTGGAGACCAAAACTCACAATCTGACCTCTTCCACACATTTGTAGGGTATATGTGTGCGTACTTTGTACACAAGTGCAATCATATAAGCCACAATGGCACAGTGGTTAGAGTGCAGTACTGCAGGCTACTTCTGCTGACTGCTGGCTGCCTATAATTTGGCAGTTCGAATCTCACCAGGCCCAAGGTCGACTCGGCCTTCCATCCTTCTGAGGTCGGTAAAATGAGGACCCAGATTGTTGGGGGCAACAGGCTGACTCTGTAAAAATCGCTTAGAGAGGGCTGTAAATCACTGTAAAGTGATATATAAGTCTAAGTGCTATTGCTATTGCTATCCAGTTTCATCAAAATCTTCATTCTATCTTCTCAGGCTCAAGAATGTGGCAGCATGGAAGCTTCTGGTGCTAATATGGCTTCCAAAGCTGTCACAGAGCTCACTTAAACTTCCTAGGGAACAGCAATCTCTTCAATACTTTATGGTAGAGTTCAACCTTTTTGGCTTTGCAGACAGAGGGGGGGGGGGCAGAGAAGGGGATGCATGCATCTGTGCGCGCTTGCTTGCCCCTTCCATGGACCGGTTCTGAATGGCTCAAGGCCTGGTAGTGAACCATTGTTCAAAGGTTGGGGACCCTTGGTCTAGATGACCTGCAATGACTGACATGGGCAGGCCTATCAAAGATTCCCACCTTGTACTCTTGGGCAGCTTCAGCCACAGGGACAACATCGTGAGTCAGATGCTCCCGAGATAAATCACACCTCGAACAGAAGAGGATGAGTTCATTCCTACAGAAAGCCTGGAGAGTTGGAGGATGCTTCTGACACACATGGCCCTCTGCTGTAATTTGCTTGATATCAACACCCAACTCTTCAACCAGTTTTGTAATATTCGCCAGCTGGACATTAGGTATAAATTTCAGCTGAGGAATTTTCTCCTGACACCGAGGACAAGCCGTCTTGATGGGAAATTGGCCCCAGTAACTCACAAGGCAGGCATGGCAGAAATTGTGCCCGCAGGCAAGCGTTGTCGGATTTAAGAAACTCTTGAAACAGATGGAACAGGTTAATTCCCGTCGCAGCTTCTGTACAATGTGCTGCAGCTCCATGGCTTTTCTATCAAAATTGGAAAAGCTAATTTGATTTCTTCACTCAGGTGGCAACAGCTGAAGGTGCTAACAGCAGTATCTTGTGCTCTGGAGCTGCAGAAAAAGAACAGATTCTGGTATGGAAGAGAAAGGAACTAAGATCAGCATATTACAATCCCTGTCATGTCCCCGTCAGAGTCTGAATCTGAGGAGGAAGACAAACAGCTGACAGGGAGTGGGAGTGTGGCTCCCTTGGCTGTGAAGCAAGCTGTGGAAGGGCAAAGTCTGGCTGGGCAGAGCAGGAGAGAGATAGAACAAGGAAGAGGGAGTTCAGAGGAAGACTCAGGCCCACCCTCTCTTCATCCTAGGACATGCAGGGTGGAATGGAGAAGAGAGCAATGTGGGTTATGTGGCTTACGGGACAGGAAAGGGCCCTGATTTCCTTCATTAGCCACACCTGGGAATGACAGTTTAAGAAATGCAAGCTGAGTGTGGCATCTTCTGGGAACAAACGTGGGTTTATCTTGTGTTCACTTTGGTTATCTGTGTTCCTGGCATCCTCCCAACTGGGTTGAATCACAGCTGTTCCTTCACATCTGGAATTGCTTCTCTTGCTCTGCTGGACTACATCTTGCGTTGATTGGACTTATAGTTACAGTTTTTGTTAACCATGTTTTGGACTTGATTCTCTTTAGCCAAAGGCTGTTCCTGGGAGAGTTTTTCTCCAGCTAGAAGGTAACCAGGACATTAGGGGGAAAGTTGGAACTAATAAAGGGACTCCTACTGATTATCTGTATTGTCTTTGTGCCATACCCCGGGTCATCACAATCCCCCAGTGGAGAGCTCATCCCTCTTTCCCAAAAATATGCAAACAGTATATGAACAACATTTTCAGTGTTTGGGTGGAATGCCACCCACTGCCTTCAAAAGAAAGTGAGCCAAGCGTTAGGCTTCTCCCACTGCTAGAATAACCCAACAACCCAAAGCACCTGAAGGTACAACAAGAAGCAATGGGCGGAAGCTTTAGGAAGGAGAGAAGCAACCTGGAATTAAGGAGAAACTTCCTAACAGTGAGAATAATCAACCAGTGGAACACTTGCCATCAGAAGTTGCAGGTGCTCCATCATTGGAGGCTTTTTAGAAGAGACTGGACAACCTGTCAGGGCTGCCTCCATTCAATTGTATCTGTAAACTGCTGTAAAGCGGTATATAAGTCTAAGTGCTATTGCTATATCAGTGGGGTGGACTAGAAGGCCTCCAAGGTCCCTTCCCACTCTGTTATTTTGTTCCATGCTAAAAAGGTACAATCAGCAAAAAAGATATTCTCAGAATCCTTCTGATGTTTTACTACTACTATAGTAATAGTACTACTAGAGACTATTGTGATTCTCCTCTTACAATCTCTACAATGTTATCTACACAGCTATATAAATTGGAGGGGGAGGATGATAAATCAACAACACCTTGATCCCAAACAGCCACGCTTTTCCAAAATACTGTTTCCCTTTCTTTTTTCATAGTTCTCTCATTAAGCAACTAGCACATGCTCCATGACTTTTCAATAAATCAATTTGAAACATTCCAGTTTTGAAAGTTGACCATTACTTACTGCTCCTCCAGAACTTGAACGATCCACAAATTGTTGAATGGATGTATGTAAGATTCATTCACATACATTGAAAACTTCCATTTATCAACCTCCCTGCCACAAACCCAGTTTAGTTTATTACTAGTTTGAGTAACAATATATTATTTCAGAAAACAATAACGTTCAGAAAGTTCTATTTTGTGTTTGTTACAGCAAAAATAAGATTTTGTAGTGTCTCAAAGAACAATATTATAGCAAATTATGTGAAAGTATTACTTTTGGAAACCCACTCCATTTCATCAAATCCATGAAGTATTTGTGTGTGGTATATGTGCCTTTTAATCAAAATGTTTAGTTAGAAAATATGCAAACTAAATGTAACCCCATATACATACACCCTACCTACCTTCCTTTTGGGAGGTGAAATTAGTAATCTGTAAAAACAAGGTAGATTAAATATATGCACAGCAGTTAGTTTGCATTATTGGTAAATAGCAGCCATTCACAAAACACCCAAATGTATCATGTTTATTATTTGATAAAGCAGTTAAACTCTCGGTTTTCTCTTCATTTGATCCATGAGTAACACAAATTAAAGGGCTAAAAAAATCTACTAAATCACCTCATTTCTATTAGGCATCTTTCAGTTGATATTCTTACATAGTATTTAAGACTTTTGCCATTCAAGCAACCACCGCAAGTGGATTGGCATGCTAACTTTCTATTTATTTCAAAAATGAAACAGAACAGAACAGAATAACAGAGTTGGAAGGGACCTTGGAGATCTTCTCGTCCAACCCTCTACCTAGGCATTAAACCCTACACCACTTCAGACAAATGTTTATCCAACATCTTTTTTAAAACTTCCAGTGTTGGAGCATTCACAACTTCTGGAGGCAAGTTAAGAATCTATTCTCCTTTCTAGCTCCCCATTAATAGAATTGCATCTAGGTTTGAGTTTGTTTGTTTTTTAAAAAATGATAAAGGCAGGATAAAAAACAAATTAAAATTAAAACATAATAAAAGAAACCCCAGAACAAAATCAAATTCAATCAATTTGGTCTAGTGGTTAAGGCACCAGGCTAACAAAAACAGGAGATTCTGAGTTCTAGTTCTGCCTTAGCCATGAAAACTAGTTGGGTGACTTTGGGCCAATCACTCCCTTTCAGCCCAATCCACCTCACAGGGTTGTTGTTGTGGGGAAAATAGAAGGGGGAAGGTCTGTTGAGAGTATATTTACCACCTTGAGTTATTTGCGAAAATAATAAAGGCAGGATACAAATAACTAAATAAACTGTCTCAAATTTTAGGTCTCCTTAGAAATAGCAAGAAACAAAAGTCCGGTCTTTCTCCAAGTGGTACAGTTCCCTTTGGAACCCAAATCTTGGAACAACATTTTTTTCAACAATAGCAACAGGAACAATTTCTGCAAGCATCTTTGGAGTACATTAATTTAAAGCATTCATTCCTCTTAGAGCTAGAGATACTAAAGGAAACAGGACCAAAACAGAAAGACCCCCAATTTAACACTTCTTAGTTTTGTTTTGTTTTTAAAAATGGCCTTTTATGAAACCACTCAGCTTTATAAATCAGGTTTTCAATTATCACCAACGGGAGACGCGCGAACAGACAAACATCACAAACCTACAAGAAAGCACTGCACTCTTTCCCTCTACATTAAAAACAAACCACTTTCCTAGTCCTGCCTTTATAGGAAAATATTAAACTATCATTCCCGAAATGCTCTGCGGCCGTCTGGCCTCGACCCACGCCGAACAGCCACTTCGGGATTGGGGCTTTAACAAGAGAATTGAGCAAGAATGGCAATTATGATTGGCTGCAATCGGGAGCACATGCTGAGGGGAGCCTTTCTCCTCTTTTTGACAGGCGCTCCGTTTCTTTCGGTTTTGCAAAAGTTTGGGTGTTTGGAGGACATAAGGAGGGGGAAAGTTTTTGCATGCAGTAGATTTTTTTTTTTTTTTAAATGTAAATAGTGTGGGATAGTCCATAATATAATTGGAGGTGCTTTTATTTTGTATCTTCTAAGTAAAAAAATCTAATGTGAAACATAAGAATGAGTATATCCTGATTAATTCAAGGGAAGTAACTGCTTTATCTGCCTGCTAAGAATATTTTACTGCAACTTTGTCCTGAGACAAAAATTTAAAATGAACAATAAAAAAAATAGTAACTGAGACATTTCCACGAGGCACCCAATTCCCTTTACTCAATTAAGGATATCTTAACCTGCAAACAGAACATATTACATAAAAATGTGTGTGATGATTTGGAATGTTTTTAATGTTAACATAAATTTTGGACCTTTCCCATTTTATTTGTGATTTAAACTGCTTAGCAAACATCAGTGATATTTACTGTTTTAAACTATAAACCTTTCAACTGGGATTTTCAAGGCAGTGTGAGGAAATTTTACTTTGAAGGGTGGAGCGTTGTAAATATTTAAAATCCTTCAAGTCCCTTGGACTTTCATTAAAACAGATTGAATGTGCTGGAGCGGCTCTTGCAAATGGAGAGTATGAGTTGATTTTAACAAAGGCCCGGTCCCACTGGCCGACGGACGCAAAACATATGCATAAAGGACACAGTGGATGAGCAAAATTTCGGGGGTGGCTCCATTCGTTGTCATCCGCTCCAAAAAGTGGTGAAAATTTGCATAAACAGAACGGAAAAGAACGGACGTGGGTAGTATGTAACGGGGATGTTAAACAGATGTTCATCGGAAGCCTAGTGGATGACAGCGGATGGAAGTGGATGACACCTCCGAAGGGGTTCCGGGGGAGAATTGCGAAGCGGATTCATAGCGGATGAAGCAGATGCATCACGTACGCCTAAAGGAAACAAAAGGGGATGCCGCGCGGATGTATATCGGATGCAAACGCATCCTTTCTATTTCCGTGCTACTAACGCTGTGTAGACGTTCCGTGTACCTTTTCTTTCCTCCCTCTTTCTGTTTTCAGCTGCAGCGGATGTGAGTTGCGAGGATGCCCAGAGGATGCAGAGAGGATACAGCGGATGTTTAATGGATGATAAACGGACATAGAACGTTTGTTGCTCATGTCGCGGATTTACATCGTACACAGCAGAAAGTTCATCCGTTCACCAAGTTTTGTGCAGCTCAAAACTTCTTGTGCGGATGAAATTGCAGTGGACGGATGCTCGACGGATAGAGCACATGAAATACGTACACAATGGATGCATAGTTTTCCAATGGATGGCAAGCTTTTTTTCACGTTTTACATCCTCTTTGCATCCGTAAGTGCAGTGGGACCAAGACAAATTCCTTATGTGTCCAATCACACTTGGCCAATCAAGAATTCTATTCTCTTCTTTGTAGGCTGTCTGTGTCCCAGGCTTGGTTGAATCTTGCTGGGTGATGTAATGAAGGGGTTTGGTTGTGCCATGTGGGGAGTTCTGCTGATAGATAATCCTATTATGTCCTGGAGGGTGAAGGTTGTTGTTTTTTTTTATAGATAGGCTGGCCCAGTCTTTTGTGTTGTAGATAAGCTGGCACCAAAATATCTGCTGGGGGCAGGGAGCTGGGGCTGAGTTTCTGTTTCCTTTTAAGATTTTTTTATTTCTCTTTTAGGGGAAATATTCTGCCTTTTTAATATTTACTAGAATATTCCATTCTTCTAGGAGAGATGGGTGGTTGCTAACTTTCTACAATAGAAAACCCAGTTTGATGTGGTTAAATTGCTAAACTAGAAACTAGGAAACCATAAGTTCTACGGTATAGTTCCTCCATAGTCACGAGACCGCTGGGTGACTTTGGGCCAGTCACTCTCGCTCAGCCCTCAGGAAAAGGCAAGAGCAAAATCACTTGGAAAGAAAATTGCAGGGACTTATCCTTATAATTGCCAGGAGTCAAAACTGATTTCAAGAGACCAAAAGGGAGGAAATGCTGATCATTTTGAAAGAGATTGTTGCCTGGGTATTTTATTTCTGGGGAATTTGGCCAGGTTGTGTCAATTGCTGTGTCATCTTGCAATTGTAACTGGTGCCCCTTGCCTCCTCTGTATTAGTCACCTCTCAGGATCCTAAAATCAATGGCATAGGATTTGAGATGAAGGTAAATTTTCTATTATACCTACTGTTCCCTAGCTGGCCACTGGGTGGCAACACAAAGACAAATATTTTAGTTTCCTAATGTAGCAAAATTCTGCTACTTCTGTTTACTTCTATAAACTCCATCCACAGATGATAGTAATAATGATATACAGGTAGTCCTCGACTTATGACCACAATGGAGCCCAAAATTTCTCCTGACACATTTGTTAAGTGCATTTTACGACCTTTCCTGCCACAGTTGTTAATTGAATTGCTGCAATTGGTATGTTAGTAACCCTGTTGTTAAGTGAATCTGGCTCCCCCATTGGTTTTGCTTGTCAGAAGGTCACAAAAGGGGATCACATGATCCCTCGGGACACTGCAACGGTGATAAGTAGGAACCAGTTGCTAAATATCTGGATTTGGATCCACATGATCATGGGAATGTTGCAAAGGTCGTAACTTTGAAAAAAAAAACGGCCATAAGTCACATCTTTCAGTGCTGTTGTGATTTTGAGCTACACGAACTGTTGCAAGTCAAGGACTACCTGCACAATATTTTTCTAAAGCTGAAAAAAGAAAGAAAGCAGACATAAACTCAACCAGTTTTAATACATCTCAGCATTGAAAAACCACAACCATCCCACCACCTCGAGTTTCAGATACATAAACTTAAAACACGAACCCATGCTTTTTGTGAAGTGTGCATTTAAAGTTTGCTTTAAAAAGCTTCCCCTGTTTAAAAAAAAGAAAAGAAAGAAAACCTTTGGAAGGATGCTTGGTTAGAAGCAAGAAGCTGGCGTTTTGAATGAATTAGATTCGGTTTGTAACAATAGTCCAAAAGAAAAAGAAAAAAGAGGCAAACTATAGGTGTGGTTGATGTGTTGCTTGTCTCCTTTATCAGAATGAGTCATGAAAACTGGAGTGCGGGGCTTTTAAAAGCTACCCGACGTCCTTCCTTCCAGCCAACTTAGGGAGTCAGGGTGAGAACAGCCTTGTGAGAGAGGTGAAAAAAAGGAACAAAGGCCTCCTTGGAGATGGTGCTTGTGTAGGTATGATGGAGTATGTTGGCTTCATCGGCGTCAAAGAAAGACACGTGCTTCCCGGCGTAATTTAAAAAGACCCGTATCCTTTTCAGCTCCCCAGTGGGCTGCAGCCGAGAACAATTTGGAGCATCAAAAGCAAAATAGTCATTGCCACGCTTCCCTATGGCCCAAATGCCACTTCTGGGCTCAATGGAGATGGCGTTTTTCCTCCTCACAGATTTACGGGCCACGCCCACTGTCCAGTCCCCCTCCTTGCCCATAGAAATGTCCCAATAGCTCCGGCCCTCCTTGAACTCCTCGCAGCCCAGCACACTGTGGCTCGTGTCGAATCGTTTGTGGGTCTTTGCAAAGCACGGCGCCTCATTTCCCAGCGTCACGCTTTTGCAGTCCTTCGATAGGATGAGCAGGGGGTGAGCTGTCTCCTTGTCTAAAGTGATCACCGCTGGAGGAGGGAAGAAATAAAAGATGGAGATAAGCAAGCATGACAGTTGGGAGACCAATCTTAGAGGCAAACACCGTGCTTCCCCAAAAATAAGACCTACCCTGAAAATAAGACCTAGCCTGATTTTTAAAGCATGTGTGTAACATAAGCCCTATCCCAAAACTAAGCCCTAATGAAGGTGTGGCCAGCACAGGAAGCAGCGAACACGCGCAGGCTGATGGTTTCCAGCAGCAGCCGCAGCCTGCGTAGTGCAGGTGTTGCTTATCTGTCCAAGCAGCAGGCAGAGGTGAAGGGGAGGCACATGATCCAGATCTGTTGCGCGGGATACATTGTGGGCCAATGTCATGGGCAGCTGCTGGAGGCTCATCTTTGTGTGGTGGCACTGGCAGCAGATGGAGGCACATGCACAGGCGAGAAGACAGGCAATCTGGATACGCCGTACAGGCGTATCTCTCGGCTTACCTGCAGCCCATATGGTACATCGTGACTGCCTGCCTTCCACCCTGCACCTCTGCGTCCCGGTCCCCTGCCTCCCCTCCTCATGCCTCTGCCTCTGTCTGCTGCTTGGACAGGTAATCAACTCACCTGCACTGTGCAGGCTGCACAGCCCCAAAGTATGCTCACTGAGGGGCCAGCGGCAGGTGTGAGATTCAACCAGTGTTACTACCAGTTTGGTGACTACGTTTTGCTGTGCGCGTGTGTGTAAAAAAACCTTAAGCTGTGCCTCCCAGACAGCTGAAAAGCGCTGCGTGCAGGTACGCAGTGTTTAAAAAGCCTATTTTTTCCTGCTTTTTCAACCTTAGCTGTGCTACGCAAAGCAGCTGAAGTTGAAAAAGCAGGATATAAAAGACAGGTAAGAGCTCGGGCGGGCAGGTAGACCAAACAGCAGCAAACCCAGAACTGGTTCAGGGTCTGCTGCTCTTCAGAGCTACCAGTTCTTTAGAACTGGCAGAACCAGTAGCATCCCACCCTTGGCCAGCAGGCTTTAGCTGCTGCCGGATACCATCTGTCCCCATGCGCTTGCTGCCTCTTGTGCATCCGCCAGGGAGTGGGACACCCAGCTGGGCTGATCACCCTTTAATTGTGTTTCCCCAAAAATAAGCCCAAGTGCTTATTTTGGAGCTCCCCCAAAATATAAGATTGCCTCTTATTTTCGGGGAAACACGGCCGTGTAGGGCTGCCACTTAGGGGCTGCAAAAGTGAGAAGACCACTAGAGAGTGGTAGAGAGTGTTCTGGTCTTTCTGCTGACCTCTAGAGGAGATCTGGATCCATGCAGTTCAGAAATTATAGCCCAGCTCTCTGGAGAAGGCTATGAACTATTGGAAAGGAAAGAGAAGCGCAGGACCAGCAAGCCAGGATGGTGGATTCAGGTACAGTGGTGGTGGGTAGGTCATTGGATGACCTGAAGGATAGATCATGAAGAGAATCTATCTATGTGATTGCTAGGAGTTTAAAATACTTGATGGCACCTAATCAACCAAGTCAACTTTTGGCCCATATCCTACCCTCTCCATGTCTTTCCTTACTCCCCAAACATAGACAGGTACAGAGGTGATATTCAGCCAATTTGGAACAGTTCTGGTGTATTGGTAGCGGAAATTTTGACTAGTTTACAGAACTGTCAAATGCTACCTCTGACAGGTCTTGCCCACCTGCCCCCGCTGTTAGCTCTCCTATATGCCCTTGGCTGAGTCACACAGCAGAGCTGATTGCCGTGCCACAGCTGAGCTAAAAAAACAGCTCAGCTGACTCACCAAGGTGCGGACAGAGGTCGGTCTTTGAGCCCTGCATGCTCATAGAATCAGTAGGAAAAAAAATGGAAACCCACCAGTGATGGTATTCAGCCAGTTCATACCAGATTGGGCAAACGGGCAAACCAGTAGCAAGAATTTGATGTGGGTCACCGAACCGGTAGTAGGTTCTAGCTGACCATGCCCCTGACCCGATTGATGGCTCACGTGCCCCGCCCGCCTGATGCTTGCTCATCCCGCCCTCCCCGACTTAAAGTATTTCTTTCTTTTTTTTCCTTCCTGACAGTCAGCTGTTCATACAATCAGCTGTGCCAGGATTGCCCTTGCTGAGGCCCAGGGAGGCAAAAAATGGAGGGAGGAGCTCTGCCCCCTCCTCTATCTTTTGCCTTCCTGAGCCTCAGGGGAGCCTTCTGGAAGCAAAAACGGGCCCCCCAGAGGATCCTCTGAGGCCCACAAGGCCCAAAAAATGGGTGGGGGGGGGACAAAAAAAAGCAAAAGAATAAAGCCACGTCCACCAAGTCACCTGGCCATCCCCACCAAGCCACCCCCACAGAACCGGTAGTAAAATATTTGAATCCCACCACTGAAACCCACCACTGGACAGGTAGATAGTCTTGTCAAAATACAATGGTCTGGGATTCTGGACTAATCTTAATGCATTTTTAATCCCTCTCTCCATTTCCTGCAACATAAATAACCCAAACATTTTCAATCTCAACCCACATCCGTGTCTGGATCTAGGAAAAGTAATTTGAATAAAGCGCAAAACCTCCGACTGAAAAAAGATTGTAGTTGTTTATCTACCTGTGGTGTTTATTTAGGTAGTCTTTGACTTATAACCATTTGTTTAGTGTCCGATCAAAGTTACTACAGCCCAGGAAAAAGTGACTTATGGTCTTTTTTCACCTCACAGTCACATGATCAAAATGAAGAGGCTTGGCAACTGGCCCGTATTTATGACAACTGCAGTGTCCACAGGTCATATGACACCCCCCCTTTGCAGCCTTTGGACTAGAAAAGTCAATGGGCAAGCCTGATTCACTTAACAATGGTGTTACGCTTAACAACTGTCGTCATTCACTTAGCAACTGTGGCAAGAAAGGTTGTATAAAGGGGCAAAACTCACTTAACAACCCTCTCACTTAGCAATGGAAATTTTGGGCTCGCTTGTGGTCACATAAGAGTTTCCCCCCCAAAACTCTAGCCAATAATAAGAAAATAAATCCACAATAAATAAAACCAATAGTTCAACAATATAATCACAGCCCACCTTCCTCTTTAAAAAACATTTTTAAAGTCACAGAAAGCTGGTGTGATCAAATGTGGATTCTCTTCCATCCTCTGCCTCTAAAAAGGCACGTGTATGGAGGCAAATAACTTATATTTAATTAAATGCCATTAAGATGGCAGCAAAAAAGGAGTGGTACTGTGGCCTAGAGGTGGAGCTCTCACCTCACAATCAGAAAGCTGTGAGTAACATCCTAGGTAGAGGCAGATATTTCTCTCTATGAGCACAATGAGAATAGATGAACAAAACTCCGCATTGGCATCAGGAAGGGCATCCAGCCAGTAAACATTCATCTCCATTCAGTTGCCCAGACTCCAGCCCTCAAGGGATTATGGGGTCATTAAAAAAAGATGATGAAGATGACAAGAAAGAGGACTGAACAGCCTCACTCCCTTTTCACTTTGTCTATGGTAGTCTGGAAACTCACCTTGCTGCAGAAACAACCCCAATTTCAGGCTTTCTATGGAAGAAAACAAAGCTTGATCATTCAGATTGTCTTCATTTGTTCTTTTTAATACTCTCTATTATTCTCCCTGCTCCCTTGCTGGCATCCAGATGTCCCTTGTTAAGTCAACAATTCTCTAAAGCTTGTGAATTGTCTTATTTTAATGCAGCACCGAATAAGAAAAGAACTGAGCAGACTTTATAAAGCACAAAGGTATGCAAAATAATAATAACAGCAACAATAATAATAATAATATAGTAAGCACCAAAATAATATAGTAAGCACCAAAACAGCTACAGAAGGCCACCTTACTGGGATCTGCTCACATAATCCGCCGATACATCATGGAGTCCTAAACACTTGGGAAGTGTTCAACTAGTGATTTGTGATATGGTTATCTCGTTTGCTGTGTATACTGTCATTTTTGTGTATTATTATTATCATCATCAATAATAATAATAATAATAATAATAATAATAATAATAATAATAATAGTAATTTTTAAAAAAACTACAGTATATAGGAATTTGTTTTCATGAAGCTTGGGGTGGCTGGTGTGTAGAAGTGTGACAAACGAGAGAGCCAGGTGTAGTTAGTACTCCACTTACAACCATTCATTTAAACCAGAGATCTCCAAACTCAGTCAACTTTTAAGACTTGTTTACTTCAACTCCCAGAATTCCATGCTGGCTAGGGAATTCTGGGAGTTGTAGTCCACAAGCTTTAAAGTTGGCCAAGTTTGGAGATCTCTGATTTAAATGACCGTTCAAAGTTAACAACAGTGAGGACAATTAAGTAGCGGAAGAGCTTTGCCTTCAGAAGCTATGGGTGCTTTATTACTGGAGGATTTTAAGAAGAGATTGGACAGTCACTTGTCTGAAATGGTATAGGGTCTCCTGCTTGAGCAAGGGGGCTGGACTAGAAGACCTCAAGGTCCCTCCCAGCTCTATTCTGATTGATTAATGAAAAAACGTAACTTATGGCCACTTTTGGCTTATAAAAGTGGCTTATTCACACTTACAACCATTGCAGTGGCCGCATGGTCCCATGATCAAAAATTGGATGCTTGGCAACTGGCATGTACTTATGACAGTTGCAGTGTCCCCTGATTATGTTTGCGACCTTCTCACAGGCAGAGTCAATGGGGAAGCCAGATTCATTGAATAGAACAGAACAGAACAGAACAGTATAAACAGAGTTGGAAGGGACCTTGGAAGTCTTCTAGTCCAGCCCCCTACTTAGGCAGGAAACCCTACACCACTTCAGACAAATGGTTATCCAATCCCTTAACAACCCATGTTAACTGCAGGGATTCACTTAACAATTGTGGCAAGAAAGGTCATAAAATGGAATAAAATTCACTTAATTATCTCACTTAGCAACAGAAATGTTGGGCTCAATTGTGGTCATAAGTTGAGGACTGCCAGGATATATTGGCCACTATCCTCTTTACCTTGGAATTGCTTGATGGCACTCTTTAGAAAGATGTTATCATCCCATACTTTCCATATTTCCCATTGATTGTTCGGAGGGAAAAGCCTGCGATGTTGCAGAATCTCCTTCTTTTTACACCTAATAGGAAACAGGATATTAATTCATTTTCTTTCTTTGTTTTGTTTCTTTTATTTATTTATACTTATCAAGAATGTCCAGAGTAAAGAGCTATAAGGGAAAAAAAAGAACAGGACAAGTGCAAGAAATGAAAAACCAAAAAGTAAGAAATATATACATGATTTCCAATTTCCCCTCCATAAATATTTTAGAAATCCCTTCACCCTCCCTTCATTTAATCCATATTTTTAATCATTTTCAAATCCAAGAATAATCTATTCACTTTGATCTTCTTTTTAATATAATGTTTTTTCCTGTCTTCCAAAAAAGTTTTTGTTGTTTGTACTTTAACCAAATGAATCAATTTTGCCTTTTCAGCAAACTCTTTAATTTTTACCATCCATTCTTCCATTGTGGGAATTTTATAATTCTTCCACTGTTGTGCATACAATAAATTTGCTGCAGTTACCATATAGAATATCAATTTTCCATTAGTATTTTTCAATTCAGATAACAGATAATCAGAGTTGGAAGGGACCTTGTAGGTCATCTAGTCCAACCCCCACCCAAGCAGGAGACCCTGAACCATTTCTGACAAACAGCAGTCCAATCTCTTCTTGAAAATTCAGTACCCAGAACTCCCAATAAAATGTGTTAGATCGCGGGGAAAAAAAGAGACTGGAGACCAGTATGACTTTCAGCTCTTTATTCGGTTCCTGGAATTAGTCTAACTACGGAGCCGTGGCAACCTTTTTTATAGTGGCTGCTCGCGGCTCGCAGCCAATGATGGTCCCTTGAATTCCCTGCCACTCAGGCGGACCAATCACAGGGTGGCAATTGTTGACTAATCACCGTCTCTTGAAGAACCAATCATATTGTCGTATTTGTGGACCAATCAGAAAAGGGTATTTCAAGTATGCTAACATAGAACACCCCTCCCCACTTGGTTTAGCCCAACCTACGTTACGTTGTTGTCTCCGGCCGGTTCGGACGGGATCGCTGTTTCTCCCGTCCTTCTCCGTGGAACCTCCTGGAAGATAGAGTCGGCCATGCCGCTCCCGCCCGGTCTATCTGGGCTGGTAGAGTCGGCTGGGCCGCTCCCTTCCAGAGTGGATTCTTGTTGTTTTTCTGCTGCCTGTTCCTCTCTACCGAAGTCATCTCCAGGTAAGTAGTTGTGGTTTCTTTCTGGGGTTACTGGTGAAGTTGGTTGGCGGGTTGTTGTTAGTGTTTGTTGCGGTGTTTCTTGTGCCAGTGGTCTCCCCCTCCCCTCTTATTTGTGTTTGAGGGGTCTCCCCCCCCCCTCTAATCTGGTTGTTGTTGTTGTTATTGTTGTTGTTGTTGTTATTATTATTATTATTTAATGTTTGCTGTGGTTCTGGCGTGTGTATGTGTTCTTTTTCTTCGCACCTGGATTTGTTAGTGTTTCTTTCTCATGTTCGTGATCTCAGTTGATCTATATGTCTCCTCCAGCTTCTTCCATCCTCTGTTTCTAGTCTGTATGACCTGGGTCCTGTTACCTGGGTTATTGTTGCCAGTATCCATAGTGGGTGCCCTGTGAGATTTTTTGCGTAGACCCGGTCCCCTGTTCCAAATGTACAGAGCTTACTAGAGGAGTCTGCTAGTTTTTCAGGGGTGTAAGTGGGGTGTAATCTATCTAGGTGCGATTTTAATTTTCTGCCCATCAATAGTTCTGCTGGGCTTTTATTCGTTGTGGTGTTAGGTGTGATGTGTTGTATGGTTAGCATTTTGTAGATTTTTTCTTGTATGTCCCCCATGTCTAGTTTCTCTATTAGTCTCTTTCACATACTGAACCATGGGTTCTGTCCACCCATTTGTAGCCGGCCAACCCGGCGCTGTCAAGGCATGCCTTATGCCATGTTTGGCGAGGAACTTTTCAAATGTCAACACCGTGAACTGCGGCCCGTTGTCTGAAACCAATGGGTCCGGCAACCTATGTGTTGCAAACAGCTGCCTCAGTGGTCTTATGACAGCTTCTGTTATTGTGTAATTCATGACACTTACCTCCAACCAATTTGAGTAAGCATCTACTATTATTAAAAATGTGTGTCCTTTTCTCGGCCTTGCAAAATCTATGTGTATTCTCGACCAGGGTCCCCTCGGTGTTTCCCAGTCGAGCACATTTGCGGCAAGGGGTGTAGTTCTGGATTTTTGGCATTGCATGCACGTTTCCACCCATCTCCCAATATCCTTATCCATCCCTGGCCATCATACATAACTCCTGGCCAGGGATTTCATTCGTACGATACCCAGGTGTCCTTCATGCAAGATATCCAGTACTTGTTCTTGGAGTAGTTCTGGTATGACTACCCGATCCCCCCATAGTATACAACCTTTTAACATTGAGAGTTCTGTCTGTCTGTTCCGGAACGGTTTAAAAGTCTCGTCAGTCTCGTTTTCTGGCCACCCTTTTCCTACCCAGTTTAAAATCCGCACCATCTTTTTGTCTGTTGCGGTTTCTTTCACTATGTCCGCTGTGGTTATGGGTAGGTTTGGTAATGTTTCAATTTGTAGCGTGGTTGTGATTGGTGCCGAGTCACTTCCCAACTCAGGCAGGGGAGAACGGCTCAGGGCGTCAGCGTGTGATATGTCCTTCCCTGGCCGGTGGATTAATTTGTAATTGTATGCAGCAAGGAACTCGGACCACCTCGTCATTCGTGGTGAAAGTATGTTTGGGGTGGCCTTGTTTCCTGCGAGTATTCCCAAGAGCGGTTTGTGGTCGGTAATGAGTGAAAAAGTTCTGCCATAGAGGTATTCATGGAATTGCTTGACTCCAGTTATCGCTGCTAGCGCCTCTCTGTCCAGCTGGCTGTAGTTTCTTTCTGCTATAGATAACGTTTTGGAATAGAATGCGATCGGCACTTCTCTCCCATCTGGTAGCGTGTGGCTGAGTACAGCTCCAATGCCAAACAGTGATGCGTCGCAGGTGATTGTCAGTGGCAGGGTTTTGCTGTATTGAATTAACACAGATTCGGATGTCAGCAAGTTTTTTATTTCTTGGAACATGGCCTCTTCTCGTCGTCCCCAGATCCAGGTAGCTGTCTTATCCAGCAATCTGTGTAATGGCTCTGCCATCATTGCCTTCTGTGGCAGAAAGACATTATAGAAGTTAATGAGTTGTAGGTCTGTTTTATTTCTGGGTCTGGGAGCTTCTTTTATTGCTTTGATTTTCTGGTCCGTGGGGTGGATTCCCTCTTTATCTATTAGGTATCCCAACTTTAGAGGTGGCTAGCTGGCATTTTTCTTGTTTTACTTTGAGTCCCACCTCCTGAAATCTGTGTAAGACTTCTCTGAGGCGTCTTTCAAGTTGGTTCTTGTCACTAGCTGATACCAGCACGTCATCAAGTATGGGACCACCCTTTTATTCCTTGTAACAGGCGCTCCATCAAGCTTTGGAACACTCCTGGGGCCACGCTGACTTCAAATTGCAGTCTTTTGCATCTGAATGCCCCCCTGTGAGTCACAATTGTTTGTGCCTCCGCTGTTTCAGGGTCGACTGGCAATTGCTGGTACACTTGTGCAAGGTCGAGCTTTGTGAAGACCAACCTCCCCCCAACGAATGTAACAGATGTTGCACCACTGGAACTGGGTATGCGCTTTGTTGTAGAGCGTGGTTTAGGGTGGCCTTATAGTCTCTGCAGATTCTCACGGACCCATCTGGCTTAATCGGAGTCACAATTGGGGTTTCCCACCTTGCGTGGTCTATTGGTTCCAATACCCCCTGTGCGATGAGTTTATCCAATTGCTCATCAATCTTCGGTTTTAATGCGAAAGGGACTTGCCTTGCCTTTAACCTGATTGGTGCTATGTTCGGATTCAAATTAAATGAGATAGGGGACCCTCGGTACTTGCCTAGTTTTCCATTGAACAAATCCTGGAAATCCCTCATCAGGCTCTTCTCCCAGTCTGTTTCGGTGACGCTGTTGATTCCGGTCATTCCGATTCCCAGGGGCACGACCCATTCAAGTCCCAGTAGGCTTGGGTGATCCCTGTCTATGATTGTTAATGGTAAAATTGCTGTGTGTTTTTTGAAATTAACTTGGAAGTGTCCGAGTCCGATTACGGGGATCCTGTTTCCTTAGTCTTTTAGGGTCAGGTTTTTTGGCTCTCTAGTTCCGTTCTTCATATTCTTGGTATCAGTCTTTTAAGTGTGTTCCATGATATCTTAGACAGGTATGAGCCGGAATCCACCTCCATCTCGCATTGTTGGCCTTCAATGTTGACTTTCACATGTACCTTCCGGCTTGTCTCTGCCAGTGTTTTCTGGTTTTCCATATTCATTAGCCACATTGTGTCTGCTGATTTTTTAGTTTGCTTCGGCTGCAGTGGCCTCAGCAATGGCCTTGGTGACTGTGATGTTTGGTCGGGTTAGCAGTCGGCTCTGCAAGGTGAGGTCTCTCAGTCCTAGGACCACGCGGTCCCTCATGGCTTCATCCATGTTGAGGAACTCGCATGCCCCTCCAATGTCCCTTAGCACCGCTACAAAATCTCCAATGCTTTCACCTTCTCTCTGGTCCCATTTATAGAATTAATGTCTCCGAATAAGGCTGGAGACGGTCGGTGCATAATGGGCCTTCAGTATTTTTTCCAAATCTGGTCAGGCCATCTGCTTTACGTCCTCAGGTTTGGCCAATGCTTTGGCCATCTTGAACACTGTGGGTCCACAGTGTGTCAGGAACACGGCTCTCTTTCTGCTGTCGGAGATCCTCTGTAAGTCATTGCTCTTGAGGAACATGAGGAATCTGTCAATGTATGATTCCCAGTCCTCCGTTGCTGGGTTGAATGGTGTGGGTGGCGAGTTGGTGCCGGCCATTTCATTTTGCTTGGTTCTTGTTGCCACGTGCTCAAACTGGTCTCTTTGTCTCAGTATCTCATCCTCATCACCAGTGTTAGATCGCGGGGAAAAAGAGACTGGAGACCAGCATGACTTTCAGCTCTTTATTCGGTTCCTGGAATCAGTCTAACTGCGGAGCCGCAGCAGCCTTTTTTATAGCGGCTGCTCGGGTTCACGGCCAATGACGGTTCCTTGAATTCCCCGTTGCTCAGGCGGACCAATCACAGGGCGGCAATTGTTAACCAATCATCGTCGCTTGAAGAACCAATCATATTGTCATATTTGTGGACCAATCAAAAAGGGTATTTCAAGTATGCTAATATAGAACAAAATAAGTCCTGATTTCTTTGAACATTAATTTTTAAAATCCTTTGCATCATTATCTGTGGAGATTCTGTTGAGAGAGGGCTGTTCAATTTTGACATAGATTTTTCAAGAAGCAACTGGACTTTCTGTTTGTTTTTTAAGAAGTTTCACTTCTCATCCAAGAAGCTTCTTCTGCTCCGACTGGATGTTTGGGAATGGAAGGATTTATACTCCTTGCAGACAGCTGGCTATTTGTGTTTTTTTTGTGCACGGTTGTCAAACTTGCAGCATCACATTGCTGTCATGTGACATACTGCAACGTTTTTCCCCTTTCACGGAGCTGGGGTGGGCATGGCTTGCGAGTGATGCATTCGGACCACGGGCCGCCAGTTTGACACCTCTGTTTTAGTGTGCTAAAGCCACCTGGAGGTTTATCTGTGTCCTCAGGGTCACCAGAATGGTGCAAATGGGTGTGGAGCAGTGGTGGGATTCAAAATTTTGTACTACAGGTTCTGTGGGCATGGCTTGGTAGGCATGGCAGCGGAAGGATACTGTAAAATCTCCAGTCAGAGGTGGGATTTGCCAGTTCTCCGAACTACTCAAAATTTCTGCTACCGGTTCTCCAGAACTGGTGAGAACTGCTGAATATCACCTCTGGTATGGGCCTTCTTGGAATTGCTGAAAGGACTGTGTTGTAGACCAGAGATAGATGACATCGTATCCCTCCCCTTCTGTTGAGAGAGGGCTGTTCAATTTTGACATAGATGGCCTCTTTATCCCCTTTTCCAAACCAGCAGTCCTCTCTGTCCAAAATGATGACTTTGCTGTTTTCAAAAAAGAGTGGCCTTTGTCTTTTATTAAATGCTGAATCTAGTCCTGATGGATTTCTATTCCTATGTTGTGCCATGCGTTTATGAAGTGGCTGTTTTGTTTCCCCAATGTACAGATCTGTTCATGGCTCACTGCATTGTACTGCATTGGACAAAGTGGCCATTTGTGATACCTGTTGCACAATTCCCAGACAATTCTGAAGTCCGAACCAACTATTCATCTCTACCGTCTCTAGTGATACAATACTGTATGTGTAATTTTCATTTATTAAGTCAGAATTATGTACTATTTATGTTCCACGTGTCTTCTAGATAGGACACTGTTTCTCAACAGGGAAAAGTCCAGAAAGGAGGACTTCAATTCCCAGAATTCTCAGCAAGGGCCGAAGATTCTGGGAGTGGAAACTCACATGTTTGGAAGTGGCCTGGTTGGAAAGCAGTATTCTAGAACAAGGGTCCCCAACCTTGGCAACTTTAAGAATTGTGGACTTCAGCTCCCAGAATTCTTCAACTAGCTGGCTGAGGAATTCTGGGAGTTGAAGACTACAAGCCTTAAAGTTGCCAAGGTTGGGGACCCCTGTTCTAGAAGCTCTAAAAGGGCAATATATTTACATCAGCTTTGAAGCCATTTTCCTTTGAGGCTTCTGAGTTGACAGATTCAGTGCCTGGAAATTCGGGAGGGGAATTTCAAGGAGCGGTGGAAGATTTGCCACAACTACATTCCTTTCTCAGAAAGTCAAGGACATACTACCCTGCACCCGGAAGGGAGTGACTGGGAATAGCCTCCAGTTGGAACGAATGAATGATTGGACTATGTGATGGACTACTGGGTGTAGGGGTTGGATTTGGGGTTTTCTTTGGCTAGGGAAAACCTGGAACTTTCAGATACGGGTTTTCCCCAGATGTGCCAATATGACATCTCTAATTAAAATGGATCTTTGGGAAGATGATATTCTCAGAGTCTTTTTCTCTGGCAGTTGTTACTTGGAACGCTGACAACTTAATTATTCAACTTCTAATTTTATCTGCCTAGCAAACCTATGAGGAAGATTAGGCTGAGAGCGTGAGTGAGATATTATGAGGAATATAATAGGCTAGGCATGTTGAAAGCTTCCATGCCAGGGTTTCTTTCTTCTGTCTAATAGACAGAAGAAAATAGAAGAAAATAACCAATCGTATTGGAACTTCAGGGAGGAGTTAAAGGAGGAGGTGAAACCAAACTGGTACTATAGGATACTGACAGAGAGAATACAATACAGGTAGTCCTCGACTTACAACCAGAATTGAGCACAAAATTTCTGTGGCTAAGTAAAATGGCTAAGTGAGTTGCGCCCCATTTTACAATCTTTTTTGCCACTGTTAAGCAAATCGCTGCAGTTGCTAAGTGAATTATATAGTTGTTAAGTGAATGTGGCTTCCCACGTTGAGTTCGCTAATCAGAAGCTGGCTGAGAAAATTACAAATGGTAATCCCACAACTCCAGGACAGTGCAACTGTCATAAATTACATGCTACTGGTAGTTGTCACGCACCCAATTTTTGATCACGTAACCATGGGGGATACTGCAATGGTCAGAAGTGTGAAAATCAGTCAGAAATCCCCCTTTTTCAGTGCTGTTGCAACTTTGAACGGTCACTAAACATATGATTGTAAGTCAAGGACTGCCTGTGAGATTTCATTTGGGATATAAGTTTACAATTATAGAATGCACTTATACTGTAGAAACTCAAAATTCCATCTATATCTGAATGGAGACCACCATACGTATTTCAGATCAGTACATCTTAACTTTTTTTAACCTCTGCTGCAGGTTAGGATGGTTTGATTAACCTGCATGATGGACTTTTGACCGATTTCCACACTTATGACTGCTGCAGTATCCCCATGGTCACGTGATCAAAATTTGTGCCCATAACAACTACCGGTAACATGTAATTTATGACAGTTGCAATGTCCTGGAGTGGCCCTCCAACAATTACGTACAATCTAGTTTTATGGTATCAGGTAGCTGAAGTATATCGTTCCGGTGCATTTCAAGAACATCAGAACAAGGAAGTATACATTCAGCATTGCTGCACAGATTATCTCTTGTTTTTTTTGATCAACTTACCTCTCTAGAGTGCTGCTTATATCCTAGAAGAAAAAGAGAACAGTTTCAGTACTGGTCACAGAGCATTCTGAAAGTTAAAATGTTGATAGCAACTGATACTTCGGCTGATCAAAGAACCATCCACTTAGCATAGAAAGGAGAACAGGTTGAACTTGGAATTATGATATTTTATTGAGGTCATAAGTTGAGGCATCACGTGACCAAATTCAGTTACAACTGTTGTTTTTTATGACTGTCATTACATGGACACCATTGGCATTAAGTGAATTCAGTTTTCCCCATGGGTGTTTTTTTGCTGAAATTGGTAGTAAACACAAGAAACTAGCAAAAAAACAAATAAATCACAACTTGCAACATGACCACAGGATACTAAAAAACAGCCATGAAGGTGAGCAAGTTGCCAAGAGCCCAAAATGTGATGATCACAGCCCTACAGGCATGCATGTGTGCGGCCATCAGAACTCTGAAAACAGGTTGCTAGTAGGCCTAGGGAGGTCCACAGTAACAGTCATTAAGCAACCAGTTGAGGATTACCTGTATTGGAAAATTGAGAAAATGAATTAAAGACACCTTTGTGGAGCAGGGGAAAGACCTCCAAGGTCCCTTCCAACTCTTCTACTCTACTCTACTCTACTCTACTCTACTCTACTCTACTCTACTCTACTCTACTCTACACTCTACTCTACACTCTACTCTACTCTACTCTACTCTACTCTACTCTACTCTACTCTACTCTATCAGCTCCTGTTGTCCCTTGAACCAAACTGATCTCAGTATGGACTTTTACCAGGCCACAATCTGTAATAATATGTGGGGGAATGTATCTTATGACTATTATTAAGTGTTGTACCTTAAGATTCTTGATTCTTGATGAATGTATCTTTTCTTTTATGTACAGCGAGAGCAACTGCACCAAGACAAATTCCTTGTGTGTCCAACCACACTTGGCCAATGAAAAATTCAATTCAATTCAATTCAATTCAATTCAATTCAATTCAATTCAATTCTATTCTATTCTATTCTATTCTATTCTATTCTAATTCCATTCCACTCCACTCCACTCCACTCCACTCCACTCTATTCTAAATGTACAACGGTGAAAGTTGCATTTCAGCACAGAAAAAGTTGGGCATTTGTGGCCATCCAATTACAGCTGAACTACACTTTCTAGACAACAGCCAGATCAATGGTGATAGTTAGTAGGATTTGATGATCAGCAAGATCAAGAACAGCATAAAAGAGTTAGAAGGGATCTTAGAGGGCTTCTAAGTCCAAACCACTGCTCAACCCTATACCATTCCAAATAAATGGTTGTCCAACCTTTTCTTTTAAAAACCTCCAGTGCTGGAGTTCCCGCAACTTCTGGAGACAAGTTGCTCCACTGATTGTTCCCACTGCTGGGAAATTTCTCTCTTAGTTCTAAGTTGCTTCTTTCCTTGATTAGTTTCCATCCACTGCTTTTTGTCCTGCCCTAAGGGCTTTTGGAGAAGAGCTTGACTCCCTCTTCTTTGTGATGGAGGGAACAACTGGGAACAACTGCTATCATTCAGAGGTGGTATTCAGCAGGTTCTGACCAGTTCTGGAGAACCGGTAGCGGAAATTTTGAGAAGTTCGGAGAACCGGCAAATCCCACCTCTGACTGGCCTCGCCTCCATCTATTCTCTGCCCCCCAAGTCCCAGCTGATTGGCTGGGTCTTCTTTGGTTGCCCTGCACAGGAGAACAGAGCTGGAAAGCAGGTTAGTGGGGTAGGGAGAGAATGGGATTTTGCAGTATCCTTCCCTTGCCATGCCCATCAAGCCACACCCACAGGACCACTAGTAAGCTATCATGTCATTCCGAGTCCTTATTTTCATTAAATAGACATACCCAATTTCTGAAACTGTTCTTCCTGTGGTTTAGCCTCCAGTCCCCTAATCATTGTTGCTGCTGTCAGTGAAGGGATTCAAATTTTTGTAAATTTTCCAGTCACAGGTGCTTTTTTGCCGGTTCTCTGAACTACTCAAAATTTCGGCTACCAGTTCTCCAGAACTGGTCAGAACCTGCTGAATGCCACTCTGGTTGCTGTTCTCTTCACTCCTTCTAGAGTCTCAACATCTTTTTTTATATTGTGGCAACCAAATGGGCCTCTGATGGGCCTCAGGTTCCCACTTTTATTGGGAGAAGGGTTCACTAAATGCAATGTGCAACATCCTTCTGAGCAACCCACCTAATATTGTGCCAATAGCAGTACATGGCCTGTGGCAGTCTAGCTGCAATTAAACTAGTGGTGGTATTCCAACTTTTTTTTACTACCGGTTCTATCGGCGTGGTATGGGCATGGCATGGCTTGGTGGGCGTGGG
Source organism: Laticauda colubrina (assembly GCA_015471245.1). Lineage (NCBI taxonomy): Eukaryota > Metazoa > Chordata > Lepidosauria > Squamata > Elapidae > Laticauda > Laticauda colubrina. The sequence continues at coordinate 4,794,564 of BLBF01000066.1, forward strand.
AGGGGAAGGATACTGCGAAATCCCCATTCCCTCCCCACCCCATTAACCTGCTTTGCAGCTCCATTCTCCTGTGCAGGGCAACCAAAGAAGACCCAGCCGGTCAGCTGGGACTCAGGAGGCAGAGAATAGATGGGGGTGGGGCCAGTCAGAGGTGGGATTTGCCAGTTCTCTGAACTATTTTTATTTATTTATTTGTTTGTTTATTTGTCAAGCAAGTATTAGATAACAGGTATAAGTATAAACATGGTTATGAATACATGAAATGGATACGTATAAGAAAAAAAAAGAAACAAACAATAGGACAGGGACGATAGGCACGTTGGTGCGCTTATGTATGCCTGCTACAGGCCTCTTAGGAAAGGGGTGAGGTCAATAATAGACAGTCTGTTAAAGTTTTTGGGGTTTGGGGAAGAAACCAGAGAGTCAGGTAGAGTATTCCAGACATTGACCTCTCTGTTGCTGAAGTCGTATTTTCTGCAAAATACTCAAAATGTCCGCAGCAGTTCTTCAGAACTAATCAGAACCTGCTGAATGGCACTTCTGAATTAAACTGCAACTCCCAGCATTGAACACCTTTTGGATATAATCATTTAGGCTGCCGGGAATTGAACTTCACTGTCAGCAGAGCCCCAGGTTTCCAACTGATCCATATTGAACACAGGAGTAGAATTTAGTTACTTTCCAGGAGAGCTTTATTTCCACAATGTCTACCAGCTTACCTGCAGGAGGCCGTTTGCTTGCTGGCTGCATTTCTTTTGCAATTCTCGCATCATCTTATCGCAGGAGGAGAATTCCTGGAAAAGCTCATCCATTCGTTCCTCCCGTTTCTGGATGGCTTTGTTCTCCACCTCACCGATTTTGCGGGTCTGAGTATGCTCTTCGCAGTTGAGGAAGCGGCGGAGCTCCTCAAACGCGTCCTCCATCTCTTTCCTCAAGGTCTGCGTTGCTTTCTTTGGGAAGCCCACAGAAAGAAAAGGGTGTCAACCCTGAAGCTGGCCTGACTGAGGCTCTTTTGAGACTCGTGTTGGAGAAGAGGCATAGGGAGGGGAGAATAGAGACAGTTGGGGTGTTGTAGTCAAGGGGTTTGACCTTAGAGGGCCAGGAGCAGGCATGGTTCATGTGGCCAGCTTGACATCACTTGTGTCAGGGGCACCTGTGGTAGCTAAGCGCTCAGGCAAGGCTTCCCTCAGAACCTCCCTCATTCTCATTATAATCTTCCTTCCTTCCTTCCTTCCTTCCTTCCTTCCTTCCTTCCTTCCTTCCTTCCTTCCTTCCTTCCTTCCTTTCCTTCCTTCCTTCCCTCCCTTCCCTTCCTTCCTTTTCCTTCCCTCTTCATTTTCCTTTCTTCTTCCTTCCTCTCTTCCCTTATTTTTCCTTCCTTGCTCTCTTCCCATTTTCCTTTCTTTTCTTTTGTCCTTACTCTTTCCCTTTCTCCTTTCCTGTCCCTTCTTGCATCCTCAAATGACAAGGGGAAACATTTGTTTTGTTTTGTTTGTCAAGCATGTATGAGAAAACAAATATAAGTATGAACATAACATATAAACATATAAGTATAAACGAGTATCAGTATATACATAATAAATGAGTATGAATAAATGGGAACAGTGGGACAGGGACAGTAGGCACGCTTATGCATGCCCCATTACAGACCTCTTAGGAATGGAGTGAGGTCCACGATAGACAGTTTAAGGTTAAAGTTTTGGGGTTTTGAGGATGTGACAACAGAGTCAGGTAGTAAGTTCCAGCTTGTTTTGATAGCCCCTCTGCCAGCAAGAACAGAACTTGGGGTGGGGGGGTGGGCAGAGGCACTTTGGGCCAGTCCTTTGTTGTTTCCAACTTAGGACCTAAGCACCCCGTGGGCTGAATCTGGCCCACAGGTGAGTTTGACACACCTGGTGTAGAATTTCCTGCTTGAGCAAGTGGATGGACTGCAACAGCAGCCTTCAACCTTTTGGGCAACAGGGACCACTTGCATGGAGAGAGGTTTTTCCACGGACCGGAGGGGATGTGGTTTTGTATACTGTCTGTGTTCTGACCTAGGCTTCCCCAAAAAGCACTAAGCAGACATTTTTTTCCCAGCAAAACCCCTTTTATTAAACGAAGGTGAATTTCTTGCATTCACATTCAGCCAAAGGCCTGGCAAACAGTCTTTCAAAGGTCTAATTAGGAGCACAGACCTTATCTAGCCTGGAGAGCTGCCAAGTAAATATTTTCAAACACAGTGCTGACAGGGAAGGACTCCGCACAGAATCTCTGAGATGTACAGACAGATCTTCACACTGCTACAGTGAACGAACAAATGAATTGTTTCCTGCAAAAGCCTCCTCCCCTTTTGCTCCTCTTTTAATCCCTATGGGAGGAGGCATTCACCTGTGGCTTTACTCCCACATCAACTCTTTAGTTTGTAATTGTTCTTTTCTTTTGGCAGCTCTGTGCATGTGCACGCAGGGAACCAGCTCCAGCTGTTCCCTCACCTCACTGCTGTCCATCTCTGAAGGCAGCTGATAACTGCCAGCCTGCCCTGGCCCCATCTCTGCCTCTGATGCAGAGCTCTCATCCGAGCCTTCTTCCGCCTCCAGGACTGGCCCATATTCCTCCCCAACCTCCTCTATCCTGCTGCCAACTCCGCTAGCCGCTGGCGGGCCACAACAGTCTGTATCCTATGGATGGAGTTTCATTTGTTGGTGTAGCCTGGTTTCTGGCTTGCCATAGACCAATGCTGTTTCACAGACCAGAGGTTGGGGACCCTGGACTAAAAGACCTCCAAGGTCCCTTCCAACTCTGTTATTCTGTTATTCTCATGACATACGAAATCTTAACTCAGTCACAATGACTGAGTCTACCCAACTCACGAAGATTTAGATTCAGACATTGCTTGATTTGATTTCTACTGGGCAAACTCTAAAAAGGACTTTATGGTGTTCATAGTGAGGGGTCCTTGGTGCTCTCTGAGCTTGGTTGTTTTCCTGCAGATGTTTCATTGTCTAAACTAGGTAGCTTGACTAGCTCTGATGATGTTATCTAATTTGGGTAATGAAACATCTGCTACAAAACAACCAAGCTCAGAGAGCAAATGAAGGACTGCTCATTTCAACCCTGAGCTGCAAACTTTATTGGTCTTCATGATTTAGATTTGTTCCATATCAGAGACAAGATTTTGAAGACATCAGGGATCAGATTCCTCCAAATGAAGGATACTATTCTACACATTTACAAATTAAAAGCAATTGGCTTTTTTTAAAAAAAAATCTTACATAATGACTTGCCAGCAACATCAACACTTACGATTACATCTTGACTTTCTTTTTCTATGCCTATTTTATGCTTCAGAATCACACTTTTCTGATTCTCTATGTCAACAAGGAACTCGCAGAAATAATCCTGGGGAAAAAAAAATGTGTGTTCAGAAGGCCATCTGTCATTAATAACAGGTTCCTTCATTAAAATCAATAGGTAAATGGTTCTAGTTCCATTTATTTTGCTTTATAAAACCATCACTTTCTTCACCACAAACTAACTTTTCTTGAACCTGTGGCCTATTTTTCACTTTTACGTTCTCAAGACTTCTTCGCTTCCCATTCATTTCAGAAGTTGTGGGAACTTTATCCCTGGAAACTTTCAAGAAGAGACTGGACTACCATCTGTCAGAAATGGTATAAGGTCTCCAGCTTGGATGGGGGGTTGGACTAGATGACCTACAAGGTCCCTTCCAACTATGTTAATCTGTATCTAACTTGAGGCCAACTGAAGTCAAAGAATCACACAAAATTATAATAAAAATGAGGAATAGATAGCTTTTCCGGTATTACGGACTACAACACCCAAGAGCCCAAAATAGCTGGACCAAGAGTTAAGAGGGAAAGATTGTAAGAGCAGAGTCATGTTAAGATATAGTTTTTGATTAACATACAGGTAGTCCTCAACTTACAACAGTTTGTTTAGTGACCAAAGTTACAACGGCACTGGGAAAAAAAATAACTTGCAACCATTTTTCACACTTACAAATGGGTTACGAACAAACGGATCAAAATTTGGGTGCTTGGCAACTGACTCAATATTTATGACAGTTGCAACGTCCCAGTGTGATCATCTTTTGTGTTGTGGCATGTCGGCTGCTACGGAGCTAGCAGCAGAGTCAGACGAGGAGGAGGGGAAGGGGAGCCTGGGCCAGCTTTGGAGTCTTTGGAAGGCTTTGAGGAGGAAGCAGAATCAGAGGCAGATGCAGATGCAGACCTGGGGCCTTCCATCCACCCCCAGGTGGAGAGGCAGCTGTCTTCGCGGCCTGAGCTGAGTGAAGGGGGGGAACAAATGGGGCTCATCCTAGATGCATATATGCATAGAGAAGAGAGGAGAGGAGAGCAATGGAAGGCAATAAGCCGGCTCTCAGGGAAAAGAAGTCGTACACTCTATCCAGCCTCTCCCAGGCTGGAAAATAAATAGTAAGGCTCTGGAAGTGGCCTGTTGTCGCAGAGAACCTTTGATTTTCCAGTGTACATCAATCAAGTCGGAATCCTTTGCCAGAACTAGGTTTGTCGGGATGAATTGGTCTATATTTGAGGTGCTAATTGACTCTCCGTGTTTTGACCCAGCCTTAGCAGAAACAAGAAACAGACTTCTTGTCACGAAAAACCCTTCTTTATTTACCTCTTGTGAATTAATTGCATTCATCCACCGAAAAGTCCAGGCAATAGTCCTTCAAAGTTAACTACACTACAGACCTTATCAGTTAAAGGCTGCAAATTAAGTTCTGGCAAGCAGTCTTTATGGCACAAAACAAAGAGCAAAATCTTCAGAAAGATGAACTCTTGTCTCCTATGACAACCACTCCCCTTTCCTTCAATTTATTCCCCAGTCAGGGAAGGGCCATTCAGCATTCACTTGTGCTTTGCTTTCCTTGCCCTCCATTGTTCCCCTCTCCTAACAGCTCTGCGTATATGTGCATCTGGAACAGGCCCCAGCTGTTCTTCCTCCTCTCTCATATCAGCCTCCAAAGGCAGCTGCCTCTCGGGGGCTGGGAAATCTCCCCATTTAGGTTACAATAATAACTATGAAACATTTACAACTTTAAATTATATTTTTCGCAACTTTCTTTAAACTTAGTTGCTCCTTG
>BLBF01000066.1:4800073-4825547 GCA_015471245.1 Laticauda colubrina
TCCATTCAGGGATATTCAGTTAGCAAAGTCCATGTAGAATATCCTATTGTCAGTTCACATAAATCAGTCCGTTGTTGTCTCTCCCGTTCGAGCAATGCAGTCTTGCTTCCAAGCAGTAATCAGGGATCATCAAAGCCAGAGAGAGAGAGCGAGCAAGCTGTAGCCTTGCTACTTTTATAGTATTTACATAACCACTCCCACAGTTGCTCTTTCACAGTTAAAGCTGCATACACAAACTATGATTCATAGTTATGATTTCACCTAAACCAGTTAGGGTGAACAATGTTATCCCTAACAGCATTCATCCACCGAAAAGTCCAGGCAATAGTCCTTCAAAGTTAACTACACTACAGACCTTATCAGTTAAAGGCTGCAAATTAAGTTCTGGCAAGCAGTCTTTATGGCACAAAACAAAGAGCAAAATCTTCAGAAAGATGAACTCTTGTCTCCTATGACAACCACTCCCCTTTCCTTCAATTTATTCCCCAGTCAGGGAAGGGCCATTCAGCATTCACTTGTGCTTTGCTTTCCTTGCCCTCCATTGTTCCCCTCTCCTAACAGCTCTGCGCATATGTGCATCTGGAACAGGCCCCAGCTGTTCTTCCTCCTCTCTCATATCAGCCTCCAAAGGCAGCTGCCTCTCGGGGGCTGGGAAATGTCGGGCTATCTCTGCGTCCGATGAAGAGCATCCATCAGAGCCTTTCCCAGACTCCAGCACTAGCTCATGTTCTTCCCCAACTTCATCATCATCAAAGTCTGCCGCCAGCTCTGCTGGCAGCTGGCGGACCACAAAACCCTGCTGGGAAATAATAGGTAGTGAATTTGCCTCTGCCCATGTAAACAGGAACTGTTTTTATTTGGCTTAATTATCAAAGGAGTTTTTATCTTGAGTTCTCATGTGAACAGAGACTGTTTGTGCCCCGTTTCAGAAGGGGAAAAGACATTCATTTGTGACTATTTTTGGTTTTCTCTATCCAATGTGAATAAAGACTGTTCCCTGCCCTGTTTAGCAAAGGGAGTTGTTTCACTCGTAAGTGGTTTCTTCTTGCTTGCGAAGGCTGGGTAGGAACATTTTGTCACCTTCTGACAAGCAGAGTCAATAGGGAAGCTAGATTTCACTTAACAACTGTGTTGCTAACTTAACAACTGCAATGATTACTTAAACTAATGTGGCAAGAAAGGTCATAAAATGGGGCAAAACTCACTTAACGACTATCTGAGAAACAGAAATTTGGAGCACAGTTGTGATTGTAAGTGAAGGACTACCTGTATTTTATTAAAAGGCAGAAGATTTTGAGAGCTGTAATTCACTTAAAATGGGACCAGTAATTGCCAAATCTGCCTTAACCCAATGATAGTTTAGGGCAAATAATGGAAGGAAGTAGCACTACATACGAAATTTATGTGGGTCTGAAAGAAAAGTTGTTTAGAAATCAAACAATCAAATAAATTAAAATCTGAGCTTTTCAATCCTGCAGTACCTATAACTGTATCATCAGCTTATCAAATCATTACACCAGCATGTAATAATAAACTCTTTTGGAAGGAAAATATATGCAACAGACTATCTGATTTATTTGTCTTTCATGCATTGCAATTCAGGGAGTCAAAATTCTCCAACTAGACATTTTGTTTTTTACTAAACAAATGGAAAAGAGTTCAGTTTTTAAAAGTTTTCTTCCTTTTTTTTAATGAAAACCATTTTCTGGCACATTTAAGTCACTGTTTCTCCCCTCAAGATGTGTGAGGTCCTTGGTGCTCTCTGAGCCTGCTTGTTTTCTTGCAGACGTTTCATTATCCAACTAGGTAACATCATCAGTGCCAGTTACCTAGTTTGGATAATGAAAGAGGTCTGCATGAAAACAAGCAAGCTCAGAGAGCACCAAGGACCTTTCATTTCAACCCTGAGCTACAAATATTCTCCTTTAAGATGTATGCACAAAATTAGAAAAATGAAAATATACCTACACAGGAAAATGTAATAAAGAAATATTAGATTGTGCTGAAATTAATAGATTAACTTTGAAGATTAAGGATAAGAAGGACACAGAATCCTTTTTAACTTGGGAACTATTTTATCAATGGTTAGAAAGTAGAAGCAGAAGATAGAAAATTAAAATTGAAGAAGATATGCAAATAAAAATGAAGTGTAGAACTAAATAATGTTTTATAAATAGGATAAGGAAATATAATTATTACATTTGGAGGATAATGGTGATAAAAGTGACGTTTATAAGGTCTGATATTAACTATATGATAAAATTGAACAGAGTGTTTAATTAAATAATGGAAATTGTTTAATAAGGATAAGTGAAGATTATGTGCATAGATTAAGTGAATAATGGTTATAATTAATGTGTGTATAAGGTTTCTTATTTGTGTTTAAAAGAGATGATACCCAGACAGTACACTGCCATTGTGGCTATGGAAAATTTATATTGTGTATAACAAAGGAAATTGCATAAAAAGTAATAATAATAAAAGATGTTGAATTTTAATTCCCAGAATCCTACAGCCAGCTCCCATCCAAGCTTCTGTCCACCTTTTTTTTAAAAAAGGGACGCTGGGGCTCAGTGGCTTAAGATGCTGAGCTTGTCAATCAGAAAGGTTGGCAGTTTGGCGGTTCGAATCCCTAGCACAGCGTAACGGAGTGAGCCCCCGTTCCTTGTCCCAGTTTCTGCCAACCTAGCAGTTCAAAAGCATGTAAAAATGCAAGTAGAAAAATAGGAACCACTTTGGTGGGAAGGGAGCAGCGTTCCATGTGCCTTCAGCCTTTAGTCATGCTGGCCACATGACCATGGAGACATCTTCGGACATTGTAATGGAGATGAGCAGTGCCCCCTAGAGAGCTGGAAATGAGTAGCACATATGCGCGAGGAGAACCTTTACCTTTGCCTAAAAAAAACCTCCATTATTATTCCATTATTATTTTAGAAATAGAGGATTCACCCACCTTAAATTCTTGGGTTGCTTGCTCCAAGGAGATCTTGACGTGACCTTCGTGATCTTTGGATCCAGCACACCACGTGCAGAAGGGGGCTTGGTGATTCCTGCAGAAATATTTCCAAGGCGCCTGATGTTTCTCGCAGGCCTCTTTGTCTCTGGCCTCCTGCTTCAGCTGTTCGAGCAACCTTGCAATTTTTTCCAGGGATTTGTTTGGGAGAACAACTTCCGTCTCGGCGACCGTTTTGCACTCAGGGCAAGTGTAGTTCAGTACAAACTCCCTCCAGTATTTCATAACACAGTCGTGGCAGAAATTGTGCCCACACTGAAGGACGACGGGATCTCTGAAATATTCCAAGCAAATGGAACAGGTCACTTCTGAGCAGAATATCTTGACGGTGATTTCCTGGCTCATGGTGCCGAGGGCGAGAAGCTGAAGGCCGGTTTTGTTCTTCCCAGAGGGTGTAATAATGCTTGAGCATCAAAATTTAGGGAGAGCGCTTTTTAAAAAAAAATTTACTTATCTTTGCCACTCCTGCAAAAGGTCAACCTAGATAGAAAGAAAAGGAAACTAAGGTGAGATGGGATGATCACCCATTTTGTTTGGTGGGATTGTCTCCCAATCCCACCAAAAAGTTGTTAACAAGAATAACAGAGTTGGAAGAGACCTTAGAGGTCTTCTAGTCCAACCCTCTGCTCAAGCAGGAGAACCTATACCATTTCAGACAAATGGCTGGCCAGTCTCTTTAAAAGCCTCCAGTGATGGAACAACCACAATTTCTGAAGGCAAAGTAATTATTCTCACAGTCAGGAAATTTCTCCTTAGTTCTGGTTCTCTCCTTGAGTAGTTTCTATCCATCGTTTCTTGTCCTGCCCTCAGGTGCTTTGAAAAATAGGCTGACCTCCTCAAATACCGTTGATAACAATAAATAGTTGTTAATCAAGATAGCACTTGATTTTCAATCATTTGTTCTTTTTTCCATTATTTAATTAAAAAAAAAGTTAAAATACAACTACAAAATTTCAATTTCTCCATGGTCACATGATCAAAATTCAGACGCTTGGCAACTGGGTCACATTTATGACAGTTGCTGTGTCCCAGAGCCACGTGATCCTCTTTTACAACCTTCTGACAAGCAAAGTCATTGGGGAAGCCAGATTCACTTAACAACAGGGTTACTAACTTAACAACTGCAATGATTCACTAAACGACTGTGGCAAGGAAAGTTGTAAAATGGGACAAAACTCACTTAACTGCAGAAATTTGGAGCACAATTGTGGCCATAAGCCAAGAACTACCTGTACACATAAGAAGTACACTTACAAATAATCTCTGTCCATTGTCCCCAAAATTCATTGAAATGAGTTCCACCCACATATCAGAATATATACATCTGAGGACATTTTTCTCCTCTTTAAAAAAAAAAGTTCTTTTACTGTCTCACAAAATTTAAGGGAGAAAACCAGAAGTGGTATTCAGCAAGTTCTGACCAGTTCTGGAAAACCAGGTAGCGGAAACTGTGAGTAATTCGGAGAACCAGCAAATGCCACCTCTGACTGGCCCTGCGCCATTTATTCTCTGTCTCCCGAGTCCCAGCTGATTGGCTGGGTCTTCTTTGGTTGCCCTGCACAGGAGAAGGGAGCTGGAAAGCAGGTTAGTGGGGTGGGGAGGGAAGGGGATTTTGCAGTAACCTTCCCCTGCCATGCCCACCAAGCTACATCACACCCACCAAGCCACACCCACAGAGCTGGTAGTAAAAAAATAACACACACACAGCATACAGCTACACTGTATAGTAAAATGTAGGTTTTACTTTCAGTAAATGGTTAAGCAAAGTCCAAACACAGTCCAAGTCATACACGGTTAAAGCAGTCAGTTTTCAGTCCAGGTATAATCCAAAATCGAAGTCCAGTATCAAAAACAGCTCAGTAACAGACTTACATCAAATCCAAGAAGAACTACAGGGAAAATGCAGGAAGGGCAACACTCTCAGCAACAACAGAACAGAACAACCCAAGTTTCTGGCTCCATTTTGTGGCCATTTGAGGACCTACACCCAATTACCATTTTAGCATTCCCTTAAAGAGACAGTATTAAAATGTCTATCCTGGTTTATATATTTTCCAACCCAACTGTTAGGTGATTTACATTCCTAACACTCACCACTGGAGAAAATTCTATTTTCACTTAGATACCACTCCTTCAGAATTGGGGACAAGAATTGGAACAAATAAAAAACCCCAAAACCTCAGTTCTTTCCATTCATCATTTGACTCCCCTAGTCAAAAAACAATGTTTGAAAATTTGAAACTGACATTTGAAAAGTCCCCATAAGATAGCATTTATTTATTTATTTAAAACTTTTATATGGCCTCTCCATCTTGCACCACATTCTGAGCGGTGCGCAAGCAGGAAATAAACCATTTAAAACAAAACATATCAAAACTAAATATACAGGTAGTCCTCAACTTACAACCACAATTGAACCCAACATTTATGTTGCTACGTGAAAAATTTGTGAAATGGAAACCCCACTTTTCTTGGGACACTACAACTGTCATGAATGTGAGTCAATTGTCGACCATCTGAACGCAGATCACCTGATCATAGGGATGATGCAATGGTCATAAGCATGAAAAATGGTGCTAAGTCCCTTTTTTCAGCGCTGTTGTAACTTTGGCCAACTAAGCAAAATGTTTTAAGTCGAGAATTATCTGTATTTGGTTCTAAACATTATTTAAAATCAAATAAGAACTTAGCTATAAAACACTACTAAATTACTTTTTAATTAATAATTACTATTAACACCATGTCATCTCCCACAACAATGTAAATAAATAACACTGCAATTCATTTATTAATTATGCTGCGTTGACATCATTATGCCATGGCACAGAGGCAACTTCAATTCCAAAACTTGTTGATGAGGGAATATAGGGGGGCACTCATCAAATTTACAGAGGACACTAAACCGGCAGGAATAGCCCTGAAAGACAAGCTCAGGATCTAAACAGATCTTGACAAACTTGAACAATGGGCTCTATCCAACAAAATGAATTTTAATGTGGAGAAAAGCAAAGTTTTACATTTAGGCAAGAAAAATCAAAGGTACAGATTAGGCAAGATTTGGTTCAAAAACAGTAAAAGGGATCTTGGAGTCCTTAGTGGTCAATCACTTGAATATGAGCCAGCAGTGTGCAGCAGCAGCCAAAAAAGCTAATACAATCCTGGGTTGTATAAACAGAGGCATAAAATCAAGATCACATGAAATATCAGTGCCGCTTTATGAAACCCTAATAAGGCCACCCCTGGAATACTGCAACCAATTTTGGTCACCACACTAGAAAAAAGATGTTGAGACCTTGGAAAAAGTTCAGAGAAGAGCAACTCAGATGATCAAAGGCCTGGAGATTACACCATATGAAGAGCAGCTGCTGGATTTGGGTTTGGCTAGTCTAAAGAAAAGAAGAACTAGGGGTGACATGATAGCCATATTCCAGCATTTGAGGGGCTGCCACAAAGAGGAGGAGGGGATCAAATTATTTTCCAAAGCACCAGAAGGGGGCAGGACGAAAAACAATGGTTGGAAACTAACCAAAGAGAGAAGCAACCAAGCAATTATGGAGAAACTTCCTAAAGGTGAGGACAACTAACCAGTGGAATTACTTGCTTTTAGGCGCTCCATCATTGGGGGTTTTTAAGAAGAAACCAGACAGCCACTTTTCTGAATACTACCTAGTATTCTGAAATACGAGGTTCTCTCCTGCTTCAGCAGGGGGCTGGACTAGAAGACCTCCAAGGTCCCTTCCAGTTCTATTCTATTCTAAGGCAACGAGGAAACCCAGAGCCATTCAACAAACCAGATTTAAGACCGAGAGAGAGTTTAACGATATATATATATATATACACACACATATACCCAAAGCCAGAAAGAAAACGTTTGGACCCGGCTGCTGCAACGAGAAGAGCAGCGCGCGCAGGAACGGACGCGGGGGGGGGGGGGGGAATCGAAACCGACCGCTCCCTTTCATAGGAGCTTAAACCTTCCCGCCCAACGGGCCTCTGGCCACGCCCACCCAGGATCCTCAGACTAGATTTCTCGGGGTTTCCCCCGCCCTTTGCCTTCGCCGCGGTTCAGACCTTGAGCTGCTTGCACCTCTCACCGGCGCACCTGAGCCAGGTGGCGGTCTTGGAGTAGTTCCCCCATTGGCAAACACCGGTCACAGACTGAGCGTTTTTTTTTTTTTCCCGCGTTTTAGGCTCTGGTGGGGGGAGGGGGGAGCAGGTTTCCCCCTTCTGTGAGGGAAATTGGAAATAGATAAGTCCTCGACTTACCCCCACAACGGAGCCCAACGAGTCTGTTGTTCAGCCAGACGTTTGAGTTTTTGGCCTCTTTTAGGAGGGGGCCAGTTTCTTGTCCCCGTTGTTCAGTGAATCCCTGCAGTTGATAAACTGCGAATCTGGTTGTGAAGTGAATCTAGCTTCCCTCACTTGACTTTGCTTGTCAGGAGGTTGCAAAAGGGGATTGCATGACGCTGGGACCCTACGACCGACCGTCATAAATAACCAAGCAACCAGGATGATTAGGGGACTGGAGATGAAAACATAGGAAGAACGGTTACAGGAACTGGGCATGACTAGTCTAGGGAAGAGAAGGACCAGGGGAGACATGATAAAGTCTTCCAATATTTGAGAGGCCACCACAGGGAGGAAGGGGTCAAGCTATTTTCTAAAGTACCTGAAGGCCAGACAAGGAATCATGGATGGAAACTGAACAAGGAGAGATTTAACCTGGAAATAAGGAGAAACTTTCTGACAGTGAGAACAATCAACCAAGAGAACAGCTTTGTCTTCATCACTAGAGATCTTCAAAAAGAAATTGGACTCCCAACAGTCAGAAATGGTGTAGGGTGTCCTGCTTGGGTGGCGGGTTGGACTAGATGACCTACAAGGTCCCTTCCAACTCTGTTTATCTGTTAAATACAACCAGTTGCCAAGCGTCCAAATTTTGATCACCTGACCATGTGGATGCTGCAAAGGTCATAACTTTGGAAAAACAGTCCAGAGTCCCTATTTTTCAATGCCAGTGTAATTTTGGTCACTAAATGAACTGCTGAGGACTTACCTGTATTAAAGGAATAACTCCCCCCCCCCCAAGAAACACAATAAGTAGGCTTGGAAAGGCTGTTTTTGTTTTCTAAGGGTCTTTGAACTTTGGTGTTGGAGAAGATTTCTGAGGATTGGTGGAGAGCCAAGAAAAACAATGGATAACCTCAGAGAGTGTTTCTCAACCTTGAACTACTTTAAGTAATGTGTGGGCTTCAACTCCCATAGTTCCCCAACCAGCATGGGAGTTGAAATCCACACATCTTAAAATTGCCCAAGGTTGAGAAACAAATCAACTCAAGAGTTTTTGCTGGAGGTACAGATGATCAGGTTGAAATTATCATCCCCTCCCACTTGTGACCGTATGACTGTAACTTTGTCACTTGTATCCTTACAATTTATATTGACTGTTTCCTAGTATGATTTGATTGCTTATTGTACCCTAGGAGTATTATTAAGTGTTGTACTTTATGATTCTTGACAAATATATATTTTATGTACACTGAGAGCATTTGCACCAAGACAAGTTCCTTGTGTGTCCAATCATACTTGGCCAATAAAGAATTCTCTTCTGTTTTATCTATTCTTTTGTGAGAATCTAACACTCTAGAGAAGGCTCTGATCCTGGGAAAAAGAGAACGAAATAGGACCAGCAGAAAGTGGGGTGAACACAGTGATGGGAGAATCCTTTGCAAAATCTGTGGGACCAGATAAAGATAAGAGAAAATTATATGGTCACTAGGAATAAATAGCACCTTAATAGCCCATAATCACTTTTGTTACCTTCCATAAAGCTTTGGAGATTCCTTCAGACACCCATCCATGGGGGAAATGTGATTTCTTCTGCTTTATAGAATGAGGCTCAAACAACAGAAGAACTAGGGTTTCATTGGCAGAATGAACCACCAGAAGCCAATAGTGGGTGATGGAGGCATCACCCAGAATTAGTTTGGCTTAATCCATACCTGTTAAGCATTAATTATAGGTTGCACAAGCCATAATTAGCTGGCTTTCAATAGATACCAAACTGGGGTCCTTGGTGCAGAGGGTGGTTTTCTTGCAGATGTTTAATTATTAAATGAGTGCCAGATGTTACTAAAGTGGGTAATGAAATGTCTGCAAGCAAACCACAAAGCTCAGAAAGCACCAAGGACCTCACTGTTTATCCTGAGCTGCAAATATTCTCTTCCATCCATGTACCAAACAATGATTTACAACAAAGGTTGGAATCTTCTAGGCCAAATCCAAGCAAACTATTTTATATTAGTATCCTGGCCTAATATGGCCTCTATAGAAATTCAGCAATGTCAGGGGTCAATAGCTTGTGAGTGATAGGAAATGGAGCAAGGGTCTTCAAACTTGGCAAGTTTAAGACTTGTGGACTTCAACTCCCAGAATTCCTGAGCTAACATGACTGGAGGAGGAATTCTGGGTGTTGAAGTCCACAAGTCTTAAATCTGCCAAGTTTGAAGACCCCTGGAATAGAATAACATCAAGTGCACAATTCATGTCTCCGCTCTGGTGTTGCAGGATCCCAGGCTAATCTTTTTCACAAGATTTGGAGGGAGGGGGGAGGAATGGAAAGAACAAGAGAAAACATAAGATTTATAAGCTATAAGAAACCTCACTGATTTTACATCTAGTAGTTCCCATTAGAGGCAAACTACGAGTTGATTCTTCCTGCATCATGTCACTCAAAATATACACTGTGCCTGGATGTATGGAACTACAGCCTGTAGAACACTACAATTCCCAGCAGCCCCAGCCATGAGGTGTAACACAGCAACCTTGGACTCCTTGCTCTCTTTTATGCAACTCTGTGGGCTAAGTAAAATTGTCCACTTGGTTTGAATTTGTCCAAATTCAACTTATCCCAACAAGTTTCATAGCTGGAGTGTGTTTTGAGATTTGCTTCTTACTCTGATCTCCCAGGCAGCCAAAATTTAGGAAGAGTCTGGTGCATCTTTGAAAACTAACCCATTGAAGGCATAGATTTTTATGAGCTGCATGTGCATTTGATGTTTCACAGAATTAGTAGTGTCAAAAGATCCCAGTAGACATCTCTTCATATTTGAACAGGAAGCAAAATCCAAATTACTGCACGGAAACAAATATAAACCCAGCAATTTGTTCAGAAGACTGAAATGACAGCATCAAGCAAGGACAGTCTCACTTTATTCATGCAAGTTTTATTTCGGGCTTCAAAACAAAGGATGGGCTCAATCAAATCTGACAGCTTTAATTTTCAGATCCCCAACAATAGAGAAGTATTCCGCTGTATCTATTTCCAGTCTATTTGGGAACAGGAGTTCTTCCCCCTTCTGCATTTTCACAAGGATTTGTTGGGCATCAAAGCAGACAAAGAGCTGGAAGAGATGAAAAAGAAAGTCTTTTGAGATATAGTTTATTGTTCAGAAGTTCATAAGAAAAAGTGCACCCATTTGGTGTCATTTTTGAGGCACTAGGCTAGAAATCGGGAGACTGTGAGTTCTAGTGTCATCTTGGGCACAAAGCCAGCTGGATGACTTTGGGCCCGTCTCCCTCTCTCAAGCCCTGAGAAACAGGCAAGAGTAAACCCTCTTCCAAACACTTGCCAAGGAAACTGCCAGGACTTTTTCCAGGTAGTCAACCAGGAGTCAAAAACTGACTTGAAGATAAGACTGTGCACGCGCACAAAAAATAAATAAAACATTGGAGCTTTAAAACCAAAACATTTGCCATGCCCCTGTTGGAGTCTGACTGAGAGGGAGAGGAGGAACAGCTGACAGGGAGTGAAGTGTGACTCCTGGGGTTGTGGAGGAAACTGGGGAAGAGCACAGGCCGTCTAAGCAGTCAGAGGAAGACCCAGGCCCATTCCCTCTTCATCCTAGGGTAGGCAGGGAGAAGCAGATAAGGGAGAAACATGGTGTGGTCTATGGGGGAGGAAGGGGCCCTGATCCCCTTCATGGGCTGCAGCTGTGAGGACTGTTTAAAAGGACAAACTGCACATGGCCCAGTGCTGGAAGCAAAGCATGAAATCATTCTAGTACGTCAGTTCTTATCTGAGTTGTGGTGTGTGTGTGTGTGTGTGTGTATTTTGATATCTGTGGATGTCTTCAAGCCCTTATCCTGCCTTGTCTCATTAATTGCTTCATTGTGGCTTGTGTTGTTTTTTCCATTTATAATTTATATGTATGTTGAGTTTGAACGGCATTTCTTCCTTTTTTGCAACTGTTTGTGAGGGAGTTTTTCTCCAACGATAATTGGAGCTTTGAAGCCAAGTTGAAGGAATTAAAGGCACTTCACCTGATTTTGTGACTATGTGGCTTTTGTATCCCACCCTGGGTCATCACATTTCATTAGCTCCCTTGAATGTTCATCAGCTGGGGTACAAATCAGTGGTGGGATTCAAATTTTTTTTACTACCTGTTCTATGGGCATGGCTTGATGGGCATAACAGGGGAAGGCTACTGCAAAATCCCCATTCCCTCCTCAGCCCACCAACTTGCTTTCCAGCTCCGTTCTCCTGTGCAGGACAAGCAAAGTCGACCCAGCCGATCTGCTGGAACTCAATGGGAGACAGATAATAGATGTGGGTGGGGCCAGTCAGAGGTGGGATTTCCTGATTCTCTGGACTACTCGAAATTTCTGCTACCAGTTCTCCAGAACTGGCCAGAACCTGATGAATACTACTTCTGCTACAAATCAAGTAAGCTAGGGATCTTCAAATGTAACAGCTTCATGACCTGTGGACTTCAACTCCCAGAATTCCTCCTTTTGTCATGTTAGTTCAGGAATTCTGGGAGTTGAAGTCCACAAGTCTTAAACATGCCAAGTTTACAAGAAGTAAGCAAATACAGCAAACCTTGGTTAAAAGCTACCATTCCTAAGAAAGCAAATGTCCAACTTTAGACAACACCAAGACAATTGCATATTAGCTTGCCAGGTCCTGTAAATTCAGAAAGGCATTCTTGTAAACTACCAGTGCAATGGGTTTTATTTAAAAAAAAAAACTTATTTAGTCCACAAAACATGAATTGGTTTTCAAGCAGAGTCATTCCCTCCAAGACAGCCAACTCCCAATCTTGTCCAGAGATGTCAACCTTTCTGTTTATTCTTGATGAGCTACTCTGCTTTTATTGCAATTAGTTGTAGAGTTCAGTTTTCCTCAGCCTGATGCCCCTTTTCCAGGTCTGATAGCCATGCTGGAGTTTGGTATCTGGAAGATACTAAATGGAGGGGGAGACCAACAGTTTTTCTTACCTTGAATTCTTCCCCCTGTTGGAAAGGGAATGCTGACTGCCTGATCTCCATCCCCCATTCTCCACATGTTTTGGAATTGCAAATAATGGTCTTAACATCCCCCTGACTGTCAAAGCGAGGGTTGAAGTGAAGGGCCAGTTCAGATTCATTTTGGCCAAGGTTGATGGCAAAACTGGAAAGAACAAGTTTTTGATCGTTAGTAGATAGTCCAAGAAATCTATTGCCACATTCATGGTACATGCGCAATATATAAAAAAGGAACCATAAAGAGGAGATGTCCAGAACAGTCCTAATTACAAAGGCTACTCTGGACTTTCATCTTTATTTCCCAAGACCACAGGAAAGGATTCATCCCCTTTCTCTTCCGGACTAGAAAATACAATCTGGCTGCATTAGAATAGCTACCCAATAATTAGAGTAATTTGGTATCTGATCCAGAAATAACCAATTTATGAATACATGCTGGACCCTTGATTCATTCACAGGTTAGATCTGATGTGCCAAAACTTGTTCACATTCTCATTCTATGTGACAGGCAAGTTTTAACTCCCTTCCTTCCCTGGATCTAGTATTTTTCCAATATCAGCAAAAGATATGCAGACTTCAGCTCCCAGAATTCCCCAGCCAGCAGACATAGCAGACATGGGAACTGAAGTCCACACATCTTAAAGTTGGCAACTTTGAAAAACAGTGCCCTGGTACTCCACGTGCACATGCAAAAAACCCTCCTGAATTGCAGAACTATTCCAAACTGAAACTTTTTTTCAAGTCAAAGACCAGTATGCTTTATTTTCTATGTGTTTTAAATTGTGTTTGAAGGATTTTATATTATTTGGCCTTCACTGTATCTTTATATTACCATGCAAAGATAATTCATTGTTACGTTAAAAAAACAACAACCCAAGGTTCTCCAAAAAATTACAACAAATGATCTTTTAAAGGACATGTACAGGTCCAACTATCCACTGAACAAAAATGGATTCAGTGTCCCTGTCAGAATGAATTCATCCCAATATCCATCCAACCCAATATTCTTTGTAGTGTAATTCTATTATTGGCAAACCTTTTGGCATCTACGTCTACCTTGGCTTTCACTTTGATGCAAGTGCCAGACCTGATTTTCACGTGAGCAACCAGTTTCTAAAAAAAGAAGAGCATGGGGTGAGAATTGCCAAACTTCTAGCCCAAAACAGAAAAGAACATTCATCAATATTCTGTAATTATCTCATGACTGATAAAAATTGAAAGCACAGGGGAAAAAAAGTCAGGAAAGAAAATTTCCTCTGAAGAGCTTGGTCTTTCTTTTCTTTACATAAAACTTCTAAAGCAACATATAAGATTTCTCTTGAGTGGCAAATGTACTACCATTAGTACTGTCCCAGTTCATTTTTTAAGAACTGTTCTTTTATCAAAAAAAAAAAAGCACTTGTTCCTCCTTTGTGCTGATATGTGCTTCCCTTATTTAGATTAAAATACACATGTTATTTTAAAAAATATACACATTGAAATTCTAGAAGTGTTTCCCTAGAAACCAAAGATTGTTTTTCCCCCCCCATTTCAGAGTTTCCACAAATTTTCCATCTCTACTATAGACCGTAGCCAAATTCTCAGATCACACTGTGATTTCAACATGGTTTCATGAATAAACCACAATCGACTGGATTTGTATATCCTACTGACCTGTATTTGTTAGCTTTCCCCGGCAGAACAGAGAGGAGACATGATGACTAGATAGCTAATTCTACTTTGTTGTAAAGCTATATTAACAGAATCTTGCAAATCTGAAAATAGGATTTTTTTTTTCTCTCCTTTGCAGCCTGCGAAATTAAGGAGGGCCACCTCCCCTCTCCACCTCTTTCTCTATCCATTACGGACCTAAAGGACATGCCCGCTCTTATCTCACCATTCCCTAGGCATGTCTTCATTCTTCATTTCGAGGTCTTTCTCACATTCCATTTCATTTTGTATTTTGAAACCTAAACATGTTTGGGTTACACATGCAAAGCCAAAGCTAAGCAAACCCGGTTAAACTTTAGCATAATGCTTGAAGCTTTTTTTGTTTAGGCTAAGTTCCCGTAAACTTAATTGCTTATGAATAAAATTATTCTCGCTGGGTAGAAAACAACTAGTATACATGAAGCTTAGTACATACAGCTTTCCATAAACATTTTATGTAAGGAAAAGGAAAAAAACAAACAAACTTGCAATTCAATGAGACTGCAGCTGTGTTAAAACCCAGGAGATCAAATAACTGGAGTAATTTCAGATAACTTAGCTTAGAAAGTACAATGCATTTATACAAAGGTATATAGTACAGTTTGTTCACACTGCAGAGAAAGACATTATTTTCTCACAGTGAGAAGCCAAGTTTTGCTAAGGAGAGATCCAAAGCAGTGGAAAATGTCTCTTTGTTCATTACTGTTACACACATAAGGATACTATTCAATTCACAACACTTTAAAAATGGTTTGGATCAAAATGTGGAAAAGCAACCCAACAGGCTGGGTTAATTACCCTCAGTTTTTCATACACTATAGCCATGTTTCTCAACCATGGTTAGTTTAAGATGTGTGAACTTCAATTCCCAGAATTCTGAGAGTCAAAGTTTACCCATTTTAAACTTGCCAAAACTGAGAAACGCTGCATTATAGACTCTCCCACTAGGGCTGTGGAAGAGGAAGGAAGCTATACCTTTCTCCAACTTGGAAAACAAAGTTTTTCCCCACCCAAAAGTGTTTCCAGCTTTTATTTTGTCAATAGCTTACAAGGTAATAGGTTTAAGTATATACATAGTTATGAATACATGAAATGGATACATATAAGAAAAATAAAAAGAAACAATAGGACAGGGACGGTAGGCACGTTGGTGCGCTTATGCACGCCCCCTACAGACCTCTTAGGAAAGGGGTGAGGTCAATAGTAGACAGTCTAAGGTTAAAGTTTTTGGGGTTTGGGGAAGAAACCACAGAGTCAGGAAGAGTATTCCAGACATTGACCACTCTGTTGCGGAAGTCATATTTCCTGCAAACAAGTTTGGTGTGGTTAACTGAGTTTGTATCTATCGTGTGCTCTTGCATTGTTATGGTTGAAGCTGAAGTATTCATTGTCAGGTAGGACATTGCAATGTATGATTTGCATAAATCATAATTTTTCACATAAAGTCTTAGTAAGGCACACATGCAGTCCTGCATCCAGTTTTGGTCACATTACCAAAAACTTGTTGAGACTTTGGGAAGAGTGCAAAGAAGAGCAACTAAGGGCCTGGAAACTAAAAATATGAAGAAGGATTGCAGGGGGCTAGTCTAGAGAAAAGACAGACTAGGGGTGACATGATAGCAATATTTGAGGGGCTGCCACAAAGAGGAGGGGGTCAACTTATTTCCCAAGGCACCAGAAGGCAGGTTAATAAGCAATAGATGGAAACTAATCAAGGAGAGGAGCAACCTGGAATTAGGGAGAAACTTCCTAACAGTGAGGACAATTAACCAGTGGAAGAGCTTTGCCTTCAGAAGTTATAGGTGCTTCTTCAGTGGAGGTTTTAAAGAAGACACTGAGCAGCCACCTATCTGAAATGATGTAGGGTCTGTTTGAGCAGGGGGTTGGTCTAGAAGACCTCCAAGGTCCCTTCCAAGCTCTGTTCTGATTGAAATCTGACCAAGATGGGACCAATTCCTTTCATGTCCTCTTTTTCAGCTCCAGTATAACTTTTGCACTTCTGACAAAATGCCAAACTTGTTTTACACCAAACTTCTAAACCAATTTCTCTCTCCCTCTCTCTCTCTCTCTCCCCCCCCCCCCCCCCCCCCCGCAAACTTCAGAAACTCGAAGACGGGTGGACTCCATCTCCCATGCTGCCTAGGAGATGCTCGGAGTTGTGAGTCCACCCGTTTTTCAAGTCGCCGAGCCTCAAGAAAAAGCACGTCCTAGACAGCGCAGTCGTATCCCACTCATCTCTTCCCTTGCCGGCTGCGCAACATCAGCACTTCTGTCTGCGGGGCGAAGAAATGCAGCCTTTTCTACTCACCGCTGCCATCGTTTTTCGATTTCTCGGAGAAGTCGCAGCAGCACCACCAACCTGTGAAACAAATCCCTGAATTGTCGTCCCTGCAATCTTGAAATAGCTTTTCAGATGCAGGTGCTTTTTATTTACGACCAGCCAATCAAACCACAGGAGCGAAACGCTGAGCGCCAGTTCAGGAGGCGGAGATTGGGAGTGTTTCAGGTGGGGATGATGAGCCGTGAGAGGGCGGGTGCATTGCGCGTGTGCTCAGTAGGCATTTTTTAAAAATAGAAATAATAATAATAATAATAATAATAATAATAAAAAAAACAAAAATGTTTGCCATTTCCACGGTCTATTCGCGGCTTGGACAGAAATATACCTTTTTGAAGATATGCAGAGAAAAGTCCTTTTAGACTACAACTCCCAGAATTCCTCTGGATATTTTTTTTTTTTAAATGGCGGCGGCTGGGGGGGGGGCATAAAAGGAGAGCCGTGTCACTACAGTTCCCAGCAGCCTTTCGGAGCGCGATTAATCCATGGCCTTCGCCATGCTACGACTGTGATTTGTGGACCATGAGTGGCCTGTTCCGGATTGGCTGCATTGGGGGGCGGGGCTAGACTTGCAATCCTAGGGCGCAAGGAGAACCAACTTCTCGAGGGGAGGGGTTTGGGGGGTTTTTTTTTTTTGCAGGTTTTACTCAGGTGGAAATGTTAATTATTCCTATTAAATGAAAGCATTGCAAACTACAGCCAGAATTGCAAGCATAGGTATTGCAGGAGAGTAGGATAGCCAAAAATATTGACAGCTCAGCTTCAACTAAATGTTTAGCGGATAAGGGGAAAAAAAAAAAAAAGGCAAAAAGGAAAGCGGCCAATGTTTCTTGAAAAAAATATTTTCTGCTTTGTACATTCTCAAAATATTAGTGCCGTCCTTAAGATTTCTCACAAGGCAAGTAACACAGCTTTAAATCCAGATTTAAACTATAAATAACCCATTCGTATTTATCTGCTGAATCACTGAGACAGACTTAGACTAAATGGGATTTTAATTACATGGGCATGAACAATTTTGGAAGTGATTCCCTACAGATTCCTTTTTGCCCAGGAGGTATAAAAACTGGTAAGCATGTTGCTGGCTATAGAGAGAAAGAGATGCTAGTCTATACGCATCCTTGTTTATTTGAAGCATTGCTGCATCCTTCATTTCTCTAAATTCCAGCTATTCCTTCTTTTCAGCAATCCCGAGGTGGAGAATGGCCTCTTCCTTGAATAAACCTGGTTTGCAGGAATTAAGATAATCTGAAATCATCCGACATGGCAAAATCCCTCACTTTGGGAAAACATGAGAGAAGCTAGGGAAGAGGAGAAAAGGGAGAGAGCAATTACCAAAAGCAACAGTTCTATCGATTTGGAGGGGAGAAGAAAAGATCTAATGGCTTAGCACCTGGTTGAAGTCACCTGGCTAAAACACATAGCTACCTTCTGCAAAAAAAAAAAAAAAAAAAAAAAAATGTCACTGGAGAGATGGGAGTTTGTTGGTTTTTATATTTGAGGTTTTACTTCTCTAAGCCACCCAGTCACCATGAATTAGGCAAAGCGCAGTCAGCAACAATAGGAGCTGTGATAGCAACAGCACAGTTGCAGAACATGGATAAAGCAAAAGCAGTGTAGACTACTGAATTTCCTATTGTACAAAAGTATGAAGAGCTAGTCTAAAGCATAGTGCTCACTCGGATATGTTAGTGAGGAAAAGTAGGCTTAGAGGTATATATAATTAAACTTAATAATTTGACAGAAAATCCAACTTTAATATACCAAACAGCTCATAAATCAAATAGATCCGGGCATATAAATGATGATGTCCTGTGCTAAATACTCTCTCACTAAATATTTCTAATTCTCCTTTCCCTCATGGCAATTCACACAGTGTCCAGGACACAGAACTTCTTGTCGCTTCGATCTTTTCCTTCCAAGCTAATATTATATAACTCTTTCTTCTGGTTCTTCTGTTCCTTAAGGTGCTTTTGGGTTGAAAGGATGAGCGGGGGAGGGTTTTTTTTGCTCCTTTCACATCCCCATCAAGGAGCTGGAGCAAATGACAAGGGCTCACCCTGCCCGCACAGCAGCACTCGGGTCTCAAATGTAGGCTTGCCAACCTCCAACCCAGCATCCTAACCGCATGAGCCACCGCATTCCTTTCTGCTGATGAATGACTACAATAAAGTTATTTCAATATAATTGTCACTCAGTCAAAATTATTTATTTAAAACTCTACTTATGCAAATGATTCATCTTCCTTCACTCCTTATAAACATACTCAAGTGGACAATTACTGTGAAGTAAAAATGCATGAGTGATAGCTTATATTTACAATTTTGAATCTCGGACTCTACCAAATTAATTCAGTGCTTTGGGTTTATTTTTCTGGTATAATCATATGTATTTTTTCTGTTTAATTCTTTCCTTTATTCTATAGCATACCTTGCCAAAATTTAGTCCTTTCTCTTGGACAAAAAAGGACCCTTAATTCTCACCTTTAAAATTTTTATTTTTATTTTTAAAAAAGAAAAAAAAAGCCTCCACAAAATTATGACATTCAAGTGGGCTACTGAATGTATCTGTCACAGTCTTTGTTTCTGGGAATTAACAGAAATTGTTTTATTATTCATTTTAACCACGCATCAGAAATGAGACTAAAAACCAGGCCAAAAGTGACAAACAGTCCATAGGGGACTTCACCAAAAATCAAAGTATGAGCAGCCCTGAATGGAGTAAAGGAAGTTTTCAGGGAAGGATCCTGGGCACCTGGATAAAGAAAATCAACGGATAGTTTTGACCGGGCTCTTGAAATTGCTGGCGGCCTGAAGCTGCAGCTGATAAGCCATAGGATGGATCTTGAATCCATAAAGTCTGAAAGAAATAAAAGAGTTAAAGTGGGATGGGAAGGAAGATGTAAAGTCTTGCCCAAATAACCAACCTATATTTTCAGTTAAAGTATACAAAGACTTTGTCAGATTTCAGTATGACTAATTGGTTTAGATAAGGAATCTTAGATATTTTTTTTAAACTTTGAAATTTGATAGAAGTGGGAATCGGCCCAATGCTATACTTACAGGTCTCAGCAAAGTAACTTTGGCTTAAGTTTACTTAACTTCCTAAGGATACGAAAAACACCGTAAAATCAGGGTTTCCACAGAGTGTGGTTTAGAAGAAAATAATTTCTCTGGATAAAGTCTTATTACACTTCTCAAAAGGTAACACTCTCAGATATAGTGGTTTTCAGGAAAAAAAATATATACTTTAAAATCTTGCCCCATAATGATAAGTTTCTCTACTGAGATTCTTCTCTTTTTCTGGCAGTATAGTATCTCAAACTGGATTTGGAGTAGGAAGAGAATTGTTATGTTATCATACCTCATTTATTCAGAGAATCAGTTGTTTACAAGCAGTTAAAACTTGATCTAACAAAAGCATACTCTTCTGTATGTTACAGAACGCATTTACATTATTTTTTACAGAAGAATTATTTAAATAGTCATAAGAACTACCAGTATCTGCCTTTGTTTTATATATAGAACAATAGCACTTAGACATATATACCGCTTCACAGTGCTTTACAGCCCTCTCTAAGCAGTTTATAGAGCCAGCACATTATCCTCAACAATTTTGGGTCCTCATTTTACCAAGTTTGGAAGGATGAAAAGCTGAATCAACCTTGAGCCTGGTGAGATTTGAACTGCCAAATTGTAGGCAGCCAGCAGTTAGCAGAAACAGTCTGTAGTACTGCACTCTAACCAGTGCGCCACCATGGCTCATACCATCTTTCCATTTCCTTCCTCTTTTAACTCTGATCACATTGTCAACTGCTTCTGATTCTCTTACACTCCATGTCTGTCTATTCCCTTAGCTTCTGGCCTGCCTGCCTTCCTTCTTTATAGGGAAGTGTCCTATTAACCCTTTATTTCCATTCCATTGTTTCATCACATTTAACAATGATTTGAAGTGCACCTCTTCTTGAGCACAATATTGGGAAGCAGCACAGCCAGCCCTTATAGAGAGCCTAACAGTATTGCTTAACACTGCTATCTTTCAACATTCACTGAGTCTCTGAAAACAACCATAACAATAACATCCCAGGCTCTAGCTAGTATTGAAATTTATGACCTGTGAGATCAGTTGCAAATAAACACTGACAACACAAAAACCAGAACTGTTTTCAAGTCTTCTTTTTCACAGCACAGAGATGTCCACTTTTGTCTGAGAAGTCTCTAGTGCAACTCTATCCTTAATAATAATGAAATGATCCTTCATTCATTTAGGGAACAACTACATCCTTTCTTTCTCTTTTTGAGTGACATCAATAACATTAGAGATGACCAAACTTTTATTCAGTATATTCTGTTATACATTTGATGGCGCCTTACCTGGGCACAAACTGATTGGCTGGTCGCTTCGGCCGATATTCAGGATGCACCATGAATAACATGTGAGGAAAACCAGTTCCAAAATAGGCACCATCTGTGTGATGATGTCGGGAAGATTTGGGAGTATAGACATCCATACATTTGGGGCAGTACAGTTTGACCATAGCTTCCCCTGGGATATCAGATAAACCTAGCAGTGAAGACAAAGCACAGTAAGATAGAATTCAGAAATTAAATTAGTTTAAAGAAGTTACTTGATATGACTTCTGGAACAGACTTACCGACCTGACTTTCATCCACAGTCCCAGATCTACAGTTTGCAGGTTTCCAAAATGGACGATTCAAGAATTTAGTTCTAAAAGAGCCTAAACTGAAAGCATCCTATGATTGAATCTGCCCTATATCACCCTGATTCTGTAGCCCAGGTTTTTTTTTCTTCATCTCCTCCTATAAAATAGACCCCTTACATTAGCTCTGAATCATTTCTTCCATAATGTAACATACTCACCAATGGGCAGCATAGGCTGATTCTCACAGTAAACTCGAGGGCAGTATCCAAAGTCTCCCTGCTGGTATTTCTCAAGCTAGAAATAGAGAAGGAGAAAAAAATATAGAAAACACAATCTTCCCATAAATTGGAAAGGTACTGATCTGCTGGCTCAGGGCAGAGAAATCTGTAAGGAAAATCTTTAAGGAAACTTGCACTTAACTCAATTGTCTAGATCAGGGATCCCCAACCCCCAGAAGTGGCGGGTGTATGTGCAAAGCTCCATTAATGTGAACAGCGGGTGTGGCTGCCAGTTGCTTGTGCAAACGGAGATGCATAAATAGGCACACTCGCCCACTGCTCAAGCAGAACCATCCCCTCCCTTCCCCTCCCACAAAGCCAGAAAGGCTGGGGACCACTGATCTAGATGAATCTGCAGTATATGTTCAAATTATACTCCCTTTTAAGTTTTATAATCTCTGATTGGGAACTTCTGTCCGGGAACGTAAAAAAAAAAGATTGTATAGAGTACTCGCTTATTAAATAGCATGGATAATTACCATCTGGGCAATACCACGGTTTGTGAGGATATAACGGGCATGAATAAGTCCATAGAGCATTTCAGCTGCCTGTTCGATCAAGTCACTCTGGTTAGGATTATCCTCCAGCTCTTCATCTGCAAGAGAAAGGGAAGTGCTCTGCTGCAATGTACTGTGACATCGACAAAGAGGCAGAAAGTTGTACTTTCCGACTGAAGCATTATCAGATATTGATTCCACATTGTTAGCTCACTTCTACTGGTATGTCTTTACTTAGCCAGTATTTTCTTAAATAATAAATTTAAGATTTTCTTAAATCTTCCACTCTATTCCTGCCACACGAAATTGTAATTCACAATGTAATACAACTGGCAAAATATTTGGATCATTTATTTTAACAAATTAAGATCAGAAACATAAATTACTGTTATCTTTTTCTCAAACATGATAGGTGCCTACATCATTTTTCAATGTTTAAAATCAACATATTTTTAAGTGTGTATTTCTTCTACTCACTTCTCGGCCTTTTGGCTAAGATCAAGTGTAGTATCCTATTTCTTTTACATTCTTACTGTTATTCTTAGCAACCCTTTATTTTTATACACATTAACTTCAGTGAGAGAGAGAGTGAGCACTAGTTAAAGGCTAGAAACTAGGGAAGTGTGAGTTCTAATGCTGCCTTAAGCACAAAAATGGTTTGATGACTTAGGGTCAGGCCTCTCCTCTTAGCCCTAGAAAGAAGGCAATGGCAAACCAATACCAGTAACATTGCCAAGAAAACTGCAAGAAATTGTCAATATAGTTGCCAGGAATCAAGATTATTTGAAGGCATAAAACAAGAGAGGAAAACAAGAAACAATATTTTATTTTTAGAGTGCTCTGCAGAATTTTAACAGAAAAATGGAAAATTAAAAATCCTGCTTTTGGGGTCTGAATCAGGATTCATTTTAGATTACCAGGCCTTCAGAGAATTAATATTTATGAAGACAGTTAAGAAAGGGATATGGTGGTTAGTGATAGCATATTGTATAACCTGTGGCTTCTATTCTTATGACATGAAACAGGAAAAAGAATGCAAAGTGTGGTTCCTGGAATCCTTTCCAAACCCTTTGCCAATTGTTGCCATAGTTTTCTGCTTTCTCCACATACAGCATCTCTACATGTCTGTTTTGACATGGAGCCCAGGCTATAAACGATCTGCTGTCAGTCATGTGACTGGGAGGAAGAAAAGATGGAGGCCTAGAAGGAAGCAGTCAACAGTATTCCATGCTGTTGACCAACTGCATCTTCCAAAATTGGAATATTTTCCTCCAAAACCTTCAATTGAATCCAACCCCCTTTTAAAGTTCAATTTCTTTTTATTGGCTTTCTGCCCCGACCCTATACACCAAATTTGCACCTATTCTGTTTTGTTTTCAGAGTGATTCTGGTGACAGATAGTGAAACAAGATAGAAATCCAAATGTTGTACAGATAATACCCAACTTACAACTATTTGTTTAGTGAAAATTATAATGACAAGGGAAAAAGGGAGTTATGACCAGTTTTCACACTTAATGACCACTGTAGCATCCCCCTGGCCAGGTGATCAAAATTCAGGTGACTGGCAAGTATTTAGGACAGTTGCACTGTTCTGAGGTCATGCAATTACTATTTGTAACCTTCCCAGCCAGCTTCAAACTAGAAAAGTCAATGGGCGAAGCCAGATTTGCTTAATGACTGCACTGATTCACTCAACTACAATGATTCACTTAACAACTGTGGCAAAAAGATTGTAAAACAAGCACAACTCATTTAAGTGCCTTCCTTATCAAGGGAAGGTTAGGGCTCAATTCTGGTTGTAAATCAAGGACCACCTATTTTGAAAAATTGGAAAGAAAAAAGGATGGCTGAAGATTATAAATCTCAATATTTTCTACCTTGGTTAGCAAAAGCTTCCCATATAATCAACCTGTAATAATTCATATTTCTGATCCTGGCTAGATACATATGAAGAGTTTCCAGTGACATATCCAATGAGCCCTGATTAGTTTCATCAAAATGTCTTCTGAGTAATGGCTACTGCATGCACATGTCAAGTGTATGTTGCCAGCATGTGTATCAACATCAAGCAGGGAGGCATAGCAGGGTCAAGAGGTTACAACCCGCTAATCATGTTTTCAAAAGTCCCTGTAATACCAGAATATAAACTGACAGTAAACAGCACCCCTTACTAGCACTTATATAACTTTAAAGATATAATGAACCATCTACAAGAAAACAAGCAAGCTCAAAGAGCACCAAGGACCCCTCAGTCTCATAATGTCAAGTAATCCATGATACAAACAGATTTAGATTGTTTCTCACCTGGTTCTAAATCGAGGATCATATCCAAAGCCTGGCGATAGTGGGGAACTTGTTCATTGAGGCCAGTTAAATTGAACTTGTCTTGGATGTAGTCTTCATCCACCTGAAAACAAATAGAATCCAGGATCAATTGATCTTGACTTCTCAAGTGTCTGTACTTTACTTTTTCAAGGTACATGAAGACTCAAGTTAATTACATTTCTGAAATTGCCTGCAAGCTCCTATTTATTTAAAACCTTCTATCATCTCTCTCAATATGTTCAAATCAAATCTTTTTTTTTTTTAAATGGGACACTGCTAATTTCCAGGCCCCACTGAATATGTCCGTGGACAATGCTTCCCAACTCACCTCACAGAAGAACTCATTGCCACGCAAACCACAAAACCAGGAAATCCAGGATACCTCCTCAGAGCTGCTCATCTTCCCGTCCTCTAAGAGAAAAAGAGGAACAGAAGCATCCTCAGCGTTAACAGCGATCACTCGCAAATAAATTCTTTGTGGAAAAAAAACTCCCTACACGACATAGAATTTTTCAGCTCATGTTCCCCAACCCTTGCTTTACGCTGGACGATAAACTACCGTCTTGCATCTGTGCATGGGAACCAATGCCACACAAGAATCCCATAAGCTGTTTCTTCTTTGCAAATAGAAACCCACTTCCGACATCACTGGAAAAAATGCTTTTTTTCAGAGTAGTAATATCTCCCCGTTACCGCATCATTTCGCAAGAAACATGCAATCGACTCTCTTCCTTCCTTTTTTTGGGGTTGTTTTTTTTTTAGCGCCCGGCACACATTTTCGCTGCTGCCCTCGCCTCCACCTCCGCTCTTCCCTGAATATGAACTGGAGAACGCCATTACTTGGACGTGCCTCCCCACTATGTTTCTGGCCAACACCTCCCAAAATCTACAGCCCAATAACTCACCCCAAAAGGCACGACTGCCTCAAGGAGAGGGACGCGGGGTGCAAACAAGCTTTGGACCAGTAAGGCCTCTTGTCAGCTTCAACGGCGCATGCGCCACAGTCGCCGTTGAAGCGGCATCACGGGATTGCAGTACTTCGGAATAAGGAGAGAACGGACGAAGAGGAACCGGGAAACTACCAATCCCAGAGTGCAACGGAGAAGGAAATGGACGCTGGTGGGGGAGGTGGGGAGTTAGTCCAAATTTCCTTTCAATATGCTGTGCGCGACGAACGAAACGCAGCGCAAATCATGCTGTGCTTTCAAATGAGCCACCCGGACTTGCAGAAGAACAAGATGAACGTTTGATCGAAACTCGCTTGCGGGGAGGTGAGTGTGCCATCACCTTTTCGGGAATGGTAATCGGATTAACCCAAGGAAGGAAGGAAGGAAGGAAGGAAGGAAGGAAGGAAGGAAGGAAG
>BLBF01000066.1:4825557-4846686 GCA_015471245.1 Laticauda colubrina
AAGGAAGGAAGGAAGGAAGGAAGGAAGGAAGGAAGGAAGGAAGGAAGGAAGGAAGGAAGGGGTGGTTGAGATCTTCAGGCTGGGTTGTCATTCGTGAGCAAGGAAGCGATCGGTTCGAAAGTACAATTCAATGTACTTTTCCAATCCTTTTACAAATAGACGGGCGGAGGGGCAACCAGAAGCGTAGAGGCTTTATCGTTTTTTTTCTATTTGTCCGATCCGGTCCCTGTTCGCGCTGATTTAAACGGGTGTAAACTGATCGAAGACCTCGCGAGGTATCATTTCGCTTCCTTTCCCCAATTCTTGATCTTTGGCAGCCTCTCTCTTCACATTTCTCCTTCACATCTTTGATTCCTCTAGTTCCCTATCGATGAGCTTCAGGACCTCCAAGCGATTCCTGACGTTCTTCTTGAAAATGGTGCTTGTGCGCTCAGGATCGTGGAAAGTGGTTGCCTTTCTGTACTTGGAAATGAGCAGTTCGTGACCTGTTTCATAGTCAGCCCTTGGCCAAGTCTTTGGTGTTACAACTGAGCCCTTGTACCAAAAATAGAGTCAGATCTGGATTCGGGTAGTCATCAACTTAAAAATCACAACTGAGCCCAGAATTTCTGTTGCTAAGTGAGACATTAAGAGACATTGTCTGGTTAGGACGTTTCTTGACACAGTTGTTAAGTGAATTACTGCAGCTGTTAAGGTAGTTGCATGCTTGTTATAAGTGAATCTGACTTCCCCCATTGACTCTGCTTGTCAGAAGGTCGCAAAAGGGGATCACATGACTCCCTGGGACACTGCAACAGTCATAAATATGAGCCAGTTGCCAAGCGTCTGAGGACACGGCAATGGTCGTAAGTATGCAAAAACGGTGATAAGTCACTTTTTTCAGTGCTGTTGTAGCTTCGGTCACTAAATGAATGGTGGTAAATCGAGAATTACGCATACCCCATTTGCTGACATTTGTATACAGAGATATTATTTTGATTGTTGGTCAATTTAGTTGTCACTAAATTGTTCATCTGCCTCCAGGACTTTCCTCTTAAATCACTTCTCTTGAATATAAGTGCCTTGGCAGCTTTAGCTGGTCAGCGGGGATCCCCTTGACGCTTCTGGTAATCCTGAGGGGATCTTATATTCTGGTTTAGGCTCCTGGCATTCTTCACTCAACTCTCCCAGCCTTACCTCACTATGATGATGGCCTATAGTAGGATTTGTGGGGTGATGGGTGCCCATTGGTAGCCAAATACAATTGAATATTCCTCCCACTGCCCACCATATTACATAAAGGAACAAAAAAGGAGGTACATTATAATACTTCAATGTTATATCAAGATTAGTGAAAGTGGTAAGTAGCAATGAGAGTACGGTAGTCCTCAACTTATGACCAAATTGAGACCAACATTTATGTTGCTAAGCGAGGCGGTTACGTGAGATCTGCCCCAGTTTATGCCCTTTCTTGTTACAGTTGTTAAGTGAATCTGGCTTCCCCACTGACTTTGTCAGAAGGTCACAAAAGGGATCATGGGACTCTGCAACCATCTTAAATATGAACCATTTGCCAAGTGTCTAAATTTTGATCATTGTGACCGTGGAGATAATGCAATACTCATAAGTGAAAATGGTCATAAGTCATATTTTTAGTGCCATTGTTACTTTGAACAATCACTAAATGAAAGGTGGTAAGTCAAGGACTACCCATATTGTCTAGTTCCAAAAATGTTATAGAAAAAGTATAATGTGATAGAGATGCAAGCCAGGGCGTGCTGTTTTCCAAACAGGATTTTGAAGGAAGAAAACAAAAGCAAATATTGCAGTGCTAGCTCCCATTGTAGCTTATTTCTGTTTCCTTGCACATTCCTTTTTAACCATAGTAGCATCAATATTGTATCTATGCAGACCAAAACAGAAGTAAGGATATAGATACCATAAAAGGATACCATGCTTGAATGAGCAGTCCTTTAATTATGGGGCCTTGAATTAAATCCAGAACTCCCTCCCCTACAGAACAAATTAAGCAAAGCACCAGGGGAGACATGATAGCAGTCTTCCAATATTTGAGGGCTGCCACAGAGAGCAAGGGGTCAAGCTATTTTCTAAAGCACCTGTAGGCCAGACAAGGAATAATGGATAGAAACTGAACAAGGAGAGATTTAACCTGGAAATCAGGAGAAACTTTCTGACAGTGAGAACAATCAACAATGGAACAGCTTGCCCTTAGAAGTTGTGGGAGTGCCATCTCATGAGACTTTCAAGAAGAGACTGGACTGCCATTTGTCAGAAATGGTGTAGGGTCTCCCTCTTGGGGGGGGGGTGGATTAGATGACCTACAAGGTCCCTTCCAACTCTGATTATCTGTTCTCTGTTACATCACAAACCTGAGTTTGCTTGTTTTCTTGCAGAAGCATCTTTACCCAAACGGTAACATATCAGTGCTAGTAAAGAATGCTGTTTGCTGTTAGTTTATATTCTAGAATATAATGTAAACTGACAGCAAACTGTACTCCTTCCTAGCACTGATGATGTTACCTAGTTGGGTAATGAAATGTCTGCAAGAAAACAAGCAAGCTCAGAGAGCACCAAAGACCTCATTTCAACCCTGAGCTACAAATATCCTCCTTTATTGAATTCACAAACCATGATTAGGTTTGAATACAGTAGCTAAGAGGGATAACAAAAATCAAAGTTGTCCCACTTTTCATTCAAAGACTACGTAAGAAAGCAAATCCACTTCCCTGAATTCAGTGCTTGACCTCCCTTCCCTCATAAGTTACCATCCCGGATGCTGGTGCTGCTTCGCCGGCTCATCCTGTCTGCAGTAGTTGTTCTCAAAATGGCTGTCATGTTTTCTGTATCAATTAGCCATGCCTGTGTGATGGAAAAATGAGGAAAATATCCATCAATATGTACAGTAAAGAATAATCATCACATATAATGTTTGGGTTACTTGGGGCATTTGTTTAACCAACTGCCCTCTGAGATGGATTTTAGATACACAAGCAACCTATGATGTGTTGTATTTTTATTTACATTGCTCAAATTGAAAGTTGCTTGGACTCCTCCTCCTGAAAATCAGGAAATTAAAAATTGTAATTCTCAGTTCTGGATTTTAGCTTTTGACAGGACTTTTTTTAAAAAAAAGATTCAAAACATAAGTAACCAATTGTGGCTTGTGGTTACAGTGGTCACATGTCTTTCATTGTTATATAGAACAGCGCTTTATTTCAGAAATATTTCACTTTATCTTTTGGGCTTTTGCTCTTGAATTTTCCTTTGTAAATGAAAGCTATAAAATTTTTTTTTGAAAGAATCCTCATGAATCTTTATCAGATTCATTTCTTTTTCTGGTTTCCCCTTTTATTTTTTCCATAAATTCTGTTAACTGAGGAATAATGCAGCCAGTAAACAAGCTTTAAAACTTTTGGAAATCTATTTTCTTACAAGTGAAAGGTGTCGACTTTTTAGATCAATTGCTCTCCTAAAATATCCATTTAGAAAGCTTGAAAAGAAGGCATAGTATTGGGCCTAAGGGTGCAAATTAAGAAAAACCTTCAAAAAAAGGGCTGGCGGGAAAAGGCGGGAAAAAAAGTTTTTTTTTTTTTTGCGAGCCAAAGTGAGCATGCGCAGGAGAGCACGCATGACCACTGCGTATGCCTCAACGTCAAGGGCTCCCAAGGATCCCTTACCTCCGTTACTTCAAACCCTTTCCTCTGCAATGTGGAAGGCTCCCTTTACATTCGTACTCTTTGTACTACTCTGTGCTTTTTATCCACCCACCCCGTTTCAAAAAGTGCTGGAGGATAAGTCGAACTTGCATGTATAGTTGAGCCTCCTCCGCGCCTGCGTAGCGTTCCCGCGCGTTGCTAGGTAACCGAACGGGCACTTCTGTTTGAAAAAAAAAAAAAAATCCCCTCCTGGAGTCGCGTGTTGCTCTGACGTCTTAAGAGGAGCCTTTGAGATACACAGTTAAAGGGACACGCAGCTGTAAACTTCAGGGTTAAAGAGACAAGTTTTTTTTCCTCCAGTAAACTTTGTCAGATTCACCAGATTCACCAGGGTAATAATGCGGAATCTGTTTGATTCTTCCACTTTTCGTAACTCTGGCTAACACTTCCTGGTGTGCAAGAAAAGGGCTGATATATGATGTGGAAAATATTACCGATTGTTCTTTTGCAATTATTATTTTTCTCTCGCCTGAGTTTTTCAACTTTTTGATAACTTAAGATATATTTGGAGAATTCTGAGAGTTGGTCCACATGTGTTAAAGTTATACTAAGGTTGAGAAACATTGCTCCAGGGCAGGGATGTCAAATCTTGGCCATTTTAAGACCTGTGGACTTCAACTCCCAGAATTCTCCAGTCAGATGTGCTAGTTGGGGAATTCTGGGAGTTGAAGTCCACATATCTTAAAATGGCCAAGATTTGACATCCCTGCCTTAGGGTATCTTTCAACAAAATGGTGCAGTTCAGACACATTATGATGATGGCTCATGTGATTGGCTGTCGTCAGGGCAGTGGGTGGGAGTTGGTTTTTTTTTTTTTCCCAAATGATCTTCTATTGTACTTTATTAATTTATTTTATTCTTTTTGTTAGTTTTTATTGTTGTTTTGTTTTATTTTGTTTTAAACATGGTTTTACATTCTGTAAGCCGCCTTGAGTTGCCATGGGCGAATAGGCGGCAATATACATTCAATAAATAAATAATTTATTAATATTATTGACTCCATCTTGATATTATTAACATCATTAATAATAATATTGACCCTGTGATTTAAGTGAGAAAAACAGGTCAATAAAAACAAAGGGATGGCAAAATAACAGACTAGGTTGATTTCTGAGTTTTATTTACTTACTTCACGTGTGTCTAGTCCTCTAAAGTAGCATGTGAACCCTCTTCTGAATGGCACCTGTTTGGAAACCCAAAAAAGGATCAGATAAATTAAATGTTTAGTTTTCTTTCATAATTGTTGAAATTGATCAGTACAGACTATAACAATCCCTATGCGGTAGAAATGTCGTGTTTGAATTCTCACCCAATGCAGCTAACCACAATAGCTACAGTCTTACATTTTAATTAGAGAAATAAAGAACCCAATCTTTAGGATGTTTCTGTGCTTGATGCCACATTGTTCACTGCTACAAAATGTGTAAGGATAGTACGTATTTGTCTATGGTAAATAATTGGTGTTTTATGTAAATGTCTTGTTTTTCTCTTTCAGCAGTTTGTGGGGGTTACAGCTTTCCAGCCAAGAACAATTTTGCTTCAACATGAACCATGGTGAACAACTGATCACCTTCACTCGTGCCCAGGAAGAGTCGGATCTTTGGAGAGATGGACACATTCAGAAAAAAACCAGAAGTTCTTGCACCACCATCCAGGTGGAAGAGAACTCATCTGGTGAAGCAGTGCGTAACTTTTACGAGAGTCTGGCACTTACAAGTAGATCTAAAAGCGCATCACCGTGGAAACCAAGGGTAGTTCGTGTACTCCGTCGGCCAGCGCAGGTGTCTCCTTGCACCCAGAGCTGCCCAGAACAAACCGATACCCGCAAAGGGAATCAGCTCTTGAAAGCCGCTCAAGATGGCAACATGAAGGCTCTCCAAAAGCTTGTGGAGAAGGAAGGGTGTGATGTCAACTATAAAGATGGATTTTATTGGACAGCCATCATGTGTGCAGCCTATGCTGGGCGAGAGGAAGTGGTGCGTTATCTTTTGAGACATGAGGCAGTTTGGCTGGGAGTTTGTGAATCACAAGGCCGGGATGCTATGGATCTGGCTGAAGAAGCTGGACATGGAGAGGTGGTCAGCATCCTTCAGGAGAGCAAAAGGCCTCAGGTGAAGAATGAATCCTTTAGGTGAGTTCTCCTGTTTCTGAGTTCATCCAATTTTCCTGATGGAGGAAATGCTCTTGAGCGCATTTGCTTCTGAGTGTTGCTTTGCAACATTTTTGCCACTGAGGTAGTCCAAAAGCAAGCCAAAAATTGTCAAAATTTTAAAAAGTTTACCCTAACATTGATTTTTAGTTATTGCACTAATGGTACAGGTAGAGCAAAGCAAAGTCCATTAAATCCATTCTGTGCCATGAACAGTTTTTCTTCTCTTCAGGCCTTCATATTGATGTTATAGCAATAGCACTTAGACACGTACTGCTTTATAATGCTTGTTGATTTAATGTTTCTTACTTTATTTATTTTTTTATTTTGATTTTCTATGTGCCCAGAGTCCTCTGGAGATGGGTGGCCAATAAATTTAAATAAAGAAATAAAATATGCCACAGGAAAAAATGATCAAGTACAATGTAAGCAGCTTTAGATAACTCAACTAACCAGTGACCAACTGTATCTAGACCTTTAAAAAATCTGTTTCTTCTATTGCTTCCTTCTATAACACTATTTAGCAACTTTTACAAGTTCACATATGAAAATTTTATCATGAGAAATATGTGTAAGGTTGTTTTAAACTAATTCAGGTTACTTGGTCCATGAAGACCAATCACTGAATATTCCAAATCATAAGTAGTTCTTCCAGGATGCCAGCAGATAGACTATATGGCTCTTCCTGTAACCATCAGCTGCATCTAATATAACATTGAAGATTACATTTTTATTATGGAATTTGAGACAGCGTTTGGCAAGATAAAAGCAGGTAACAATTAATTCCTCCCCTGGAGTTTCTTCTGAAGGATGACTCTTGCTGTGCTGTGTATGTCAGGACTTCAGTAGTTACCCCTATTTAAATCAGGAGTCTCGAGCTGAACTTCCAAAACTTAAAGAAGATTTATTAGGAGTAATCATGCCGGCACTGCCTGGATGTAGCCGACTCTGAGACTTATCATTCATTGTCACCCTTGACCCTGGTTTCCCCCCAGATTGTATCATAATTCATATTCTCCAATGGGACAGATCCATAGCTAAGAGTCATCAGTCATACTCTGCAGTTAGAATTTTGCACAGCAGAAACTTTGGTCACCTAGAAACTATCTTTGAAAATATTTATGGAATGCAAGCTGCTCACTGCTCCCCCCCTTCCTTTCTGTTGGCAACTCTAAAAAGACCATATAAATATGTTATGAGTTGGTAGTATAGTTATAACTAATAAAGACCAGAGTCTTCTAGGCTAAGCAAAAATAATTTGGAAAAGATTGTCATGGTCCTGTAATGCTGTTCATAGATAGAATTTCAGAATTTTTCCAATCTCCCATGACCATCTTTCGGCTTGGTTCAAGTGACAGTTTGTATAAACGTGGCTTGCCTTGTTTCAAATCATTTCCCTTTTTTCTGCAGTTTACCGGCTGAGAGAAAATACTGCGAAGTGTGCCAGGCCCACTATAGCGAGGACACTGTGGTTCTCCATGAGCGTTCCACTGCCCACCTTTTCAATCGACGTGACCCGTTGCCCTCCACCCGGTACTGCATCCCTGAGAATAATGTGGGCTTCCAGTTGATGGTCAAAGGTGGCTGGGATAAAGAAACTGGACTGGGCCCAAATGGTGATGGTCGCAAGTTCCCAATTAAGACTGTCCTCAAGAGAGATCAAAAGGGTCTTGGCTTCTGCAGTAACCTCAAACCCAAGGTTACTCACTTCAAGCCTAATGACCGTTGCGCTGTAGAGGAACCTGTGAAGCGACAATCCAGAAAAGAACGAGCAGCAACAGTGGGAAAACGGGAGGCCCGCAGGAGGGAGGCCAAGGCTGCAGCTTGGGAACGCAACCTTCGTACTTACATGAACTTTGATCTTTGAACCCTTTTGGGACATTTGGTGATCCTGATAAGGGCATGTAAAGCTATGATTTACACATCATAATAAAGCATATCTTAATCATGGTTTTATTTAATATATTGACATTGGCTCTGGGTAGTGTAACAGTCTTGGCTACGTTGTCATTTAATGTGTAGTGTGACCAGCCATTGAGTCTTTGACCTCTTTTCGGTCTAATTCAGCTTTTCTCAACTGTGGCAACTTTGAAGTGTGTGGACTTCAACTCCCAGCATTCCCATACTGGCTGGGGAATTTTAGGAGTTGAACTCCATACATCTTAAAGTTGCCACGGTTAAGAAGCGTTGGACTAATATGTAGCAGAGAACAGAATGGATCAGGGAAGAAACCCATAGGAGGAGCAGGAGTAACTGACTCTCTTTCATGCGTACACGGCCTGGGTACCTCGTGGCGATCGCTGGAGAAGGTGCAGGCAGGTTATATGCCCCTCTGTACCCTAGCTAAGATCCAGGCCACACCCCCTGTTGGGCCAACCACCTAGCAGGGGGTTTACTGCTGGTTACAGAACGTATTAGGAAAAAGAGTCCTGGTCCCTCCGGACTTCAGGACTCCAGCAGTATCGATGGAAGCACTAGTGTCACATGTCCCCAAATGAGTTCAATGAGTACCATGTTCGCATGCTCCTGTAGACATCAGTTTTCCACCAAGCGGGGCTTGAGCACACATCGATGACACTGTCAGCCTGTTGAAGTTAACATCGAACGTGTAGCCACTCTTCCTACTAAGCGTCTGATTGGTCCCGGGAGGATGATGAAGCCCTACGTCAGCATTCTGACCATCTCTGGAACACTGGGATGTTTAAGAAACACCTTTATACACTTCTGCTCCCGCACTTCCCCAGGCGTTCACAGGAAGCCATCAAGAAGTGCCTCCAGACCATCAAGTGGGTCCCACCATCTGACCCCGCATCTGTTTACCATCTACTGTTTCCGGATCAGACCTACTGGCACCGTTATCTGCCTCTACATCAGGTCTGGCTCCGACCCAGCAGCTACCTGGATGACCACTCTCCTGGAAGTGTCATCTCCGAATCTGAAAGAAGCCAAAATGGGGGCTGATGAATTGAGTGAGATTGCCCGAGATCTACTATCTTGGGAGATTAGCCAGTCGCGGGTCAGGGTCCTCCTTCAAAATCATGCCCAACGCTGGTTTCCCCACACATGGAAACCATCGAAGCCCCGTCCAACAGACACAACTCGTCACTGGAGCAAACGTTTCACTTGTAGAGCCAATTATGCCAGCATTCAATGGCTCTACAAGCTCTGAAGGCGAGATGCGGCATCCTCCATTTTCTCTGGGCAATGGAAGAACACATATCATGGATCTCAACCGCTACTGCCGGAGATGGAGAATTACTGGTCAATAGTGTTCAAGACTCCAAATGCAATTGACAATAGGGCTGCAGCCACACCAACGTCTGTTGGTGTACAGAGTTACTCCATCTGAGGTCACTGCAGTGCTTAAGAGTATGACATATAGTGCTCCAGGCTTGGATCGCATTCCTGCTGCCGATCTCTTGACCTGGCACCAGTCATCTCTAGCGGCTTATTACAAGTTGCTGCTAGTTGCCGGGGGCCCGCCAGAACATTAGCCTGTTCGAGGGTGACCTTCCTGCCTAAGACAGACAATCCATCAGCTCTGGCAGATTACCGCCCAATCTCAATTGCCTCTACCATCCTCCGTGCCTTTCATAAGATCCTGGCATGGCGTCTCCACGATACCCATCTCCACACCATTCTTCAAAGGGTCCATATGAAGCGTGAGCTTTGTGAGATGCTGTTTCTGGATATTGCCAAGGTGTTTGACATTGTATCCCATCACACGCTGTTCCGTTCACTGTAGCTGCTGGTCTACCACCTCCCTAGGTGTCATACCTTCGGCACCTTTATGAGCAGTCCATGATCCAACTTGCAGGAACCACTACTACTTGTAGTCGGGGTGTCCGGCAAGGCAACCCTCTGTCTCTACTTCTTTTCATCATGGTCATCAAGAACATTGTCATAGCTTCTCTGCCCAGCATTGGGTATGACCTCGACGGCCATCGGATCAGCAGTATCGCTTACGCTGATGAGTTCTGTTTGCAGAAAAGTCCCCTTGATTTCAAGAAAAACTACATCTTTTATCCAAAGCCCTTACTCAAGCTGGAATGGCGTTGAAGAAGTCCCTGGGCTTCACCATCGCCAGGGATGGAAAGAGAAAGTGTGTGGTCCTGTTACCAACCACCTACGAATGTGAGGATGGCAGCACCAACCCTCTTGGGCCAAGGGATTCGGTTCTCTATCTCAGTCTTCAGTTTATCTGGAAGGGCTGTGTAATCCCCAAGCATACCAGCAAATTGGACTCTCTGCTCAAGGAGCTCTTGCAGATGCTGCTAAAGCCACAACAGCGGATGCTGTTACTACAAACATTCTTGGTGCCCAAATTCATCCACGACTTCGTACTGGGTCACATGCACAGGAACACTCTGCAAAAACTGGACTGTCTGATCCGTGCGGTGGTATGGTGCTGGCTGTGATTGCCCAAGGATACCCCCTTGGGCTACTTCCACACACACATCAAAGATGGAGGCCTGAGGGTGCCTTGTTTTTCTTCTTCTATCCTGTTGCTCCAGGTGTCGCAACTCGAGAAAATAGCATCCCATCCCACCACACTGTTTCAGATTGTTCAGAGCCAGGATGCATTTGGTCTTCTACGGTGCCAGATGAACCAGCCATGCAGGGTTAATGCTGCTGCTGTAACAATGAAGGCTGAGGCACGGGAGGAGTGGAAGACTGCACTCCGGACATCCTTTGACGGTTTGGAGCTGGGATTCCCCAGGACTGACGCAGTCACCACGATTGGCTATTAAACCCCTCCTGAGTGTTCCCCCATCTGTATCTAAGGGGGATCCAGTTGAGGGGTAGCATGTTCCCTACGAGATCAAGAAGTGTGTGGGGTGCCAATCATCAGACTACTGACAAGACTTGTTGGGGAGCCAGCCGGGCCCAGGAGACGATCAACCACATGCTGCAAGTTTGTGAGGTAACGCATGATGCCCAATGTGCGCGGCACAACCGTGTCGTGCAGCACCTGGATCAATTCTTGCACCGGCAAGGCCTCCATCCGAATGTCGAGCCTATCATAACATCTGGCACTTCATTCATTAAACTGGATTTACTTGTGGAGGCGATGAATCGGCTCTGGGTCATGGATGTCTCAATTGTGTCTGGTTACCAAATGCGGTAACATCAAGTTCTCCAAACACAGACAGCCTGACCGCGTTGCTGATATTCAGGACCGCCGCTTCCCCTTTTGTCTCGGTCCACCACCTTCCTGTCAGCGTTTCTAACCGGGGACTGCTTTACGAACCATCTGGCATTGGGCTACAGACTTTGGGCTTGAGTCGCAGGGACTGCATGGACTTTTGGTCTTCTAACCATCGCAGGCTCGCTCAAATGTGACAATGTTTACATGCATGGACCCGGAAAAGGTTGAGTCCGGACCTTGGGTGACATATGAGTAATGACACTGCCATAAGCAGCGACTCCACTAGTGTGACTATAGTGAATTTTCGCTCTCTGAGAGGTTTGCCCCTCTGATAATTTATAATACCCTTGCCAAGGGTGAGAAGCGTTGGATTAATACGTAGCAGACAACAGAATTAGGGAAGAAACCCAAAGGAGGAGGAAAGAAAAAACGACTGATTCTTTGACTTTATACCAGGAGTCTTCAAACATGACAGCTATAAGACTTGTGGACTTCAACTCCCAGAATTCCTCCTCTAGTCATGTTAGTAAAGAAATTCTGGGAGTTGAAGTCCACAAGTCTTAAACTTGCCAAGTTTGAAGACCCTTGCTTGAAACACTATATGCTTTACATGCCTTGAAAATGAATGAACAATAAACTTCACAATCTGAACTATTTTGTGGATTTGAGGATGAAAATTAATGTACAATAGGAACAATTGGGTTGACCCACTTCAGCTACTTGGAACAACTGTATTGTTTAACTGGAACTCATAGATTATAAACCACTTAGAACTGGAAGAGTAGGTAATATATACAGTACCTTTTGATAGCATGCATCCTACAGACATCCAAATGTTTTTTACACTGTTTGATAAGAACTTTGGATTGTACAAAGAGCATGAATCTGAAAATTATCATTTCAAATAGTAAGGTAAATTGAGATGATAGGGAAAATGGAATGTGTTGTTAGTTGCCAACCCATTGCAGGTCTGACCCATTGCGACCCTATGGATAACGTTCCTCCAGGCCTTCCTGTCCTCTCCCATCCCCCGGAGTCCATTTAAGCTCACACTGACTGCTTCAGTGACTCCATCCAGCCACCTCATTCTCTTCTGTCCCCTTCTTTTGCCCTCAATCTTTGCCAGCATGAGGCTCTTCTCCAGTGAGTCTTTCCTTCTCATGAGGTGCCCAAAGTATAGAATGGAATATATCTCTGCTTATATGAATGGTAAAAATAGGTTAAGAAAATGGAGGAATGAGAAAGTCCAAGACATGCAAGTGTAGAAAAAGGTCAACATGTTCTTGGTTGCCAAATAGAAAAATGGAGATGCAGTGAATTGTGTTGATGTAAAGTACTTCAGTTATATTTTCTGTTCTCTTTCTTCTCCCTTTCAGGCATTTAGTTTGTTGGGTTTACTGTTTCTTATTCCTTTTCTGTGTTCTACACAATCCTGGCTGTCCAAGAGGAAACCGTACATTGATTTGTGTTTTTGTCTGCTTGAACCCCCACCCGCACAAGAATATGCTATTTCAAACAACAGTGGTTTGGAAGGCATCTTCAGCATGAATCCCCATCTTATATTACTACTAATTTTCACATTTCGTTTTGGCAGATATTTATAAGCAGATATACTGAGATAATCCCAAACCCATGTCTTTAGGACAACCATACTTGGATATATTTTTTTTAAAAAAAGCCGGGTAACCAATAAATGGCAGTCGTGTGAATATATATTTTTCTCCCTTTATCAATTTGCTCCTGTTTGCTTATTCATCTCATTTTGCAGCCAGGTTATAATAGCCTACAGAAAAATTAGAAAGTGATTCAAACACACAGGAACTTTCGGAACTCCCATTCCTTTCATCTCACATTATGTTCGCTTGCTGGGAAGGGTGGAGTCTGCCCTTTCAAATACATCTGGACTGGAGGGCATGACGATTCGAGAAAGTTACAGCCTTGCGGCTCCTACCTGTCTCTACTTCTTTCCTTCCCTTCCCCCAACCGCCTGCTTTGTGCTTCCAGCTCTGGTTTCCTCGTCGGACTCTTAAACGCCGAACACCAAGTACGGGCATGATCAAAAAACCCTCTTTCGTGTTTAGAGAACTGCTT
Source organism: Laticauda colubrina (assembly GCA_015471245.1). Classification (NCBI taxonomy): domain Eukaryota; kingdom Metazoa; phylum Chordata; class Lepidosauria; order Squamata; family Elapidae; genus Laticauda; species Laticauda colubrina. The sequence continues at coordinate 4,838,663 of BLBF01000066.1, forward strand.
GAAGGCGCTTCCGCCCTCACTTGCCCCTTCCCTTTCCTGTACGAACGCCGGGCGCTTGTGTACCGACGAGAGATTTGCTTCGGGAAGGCATGGAAGAAGGGAGGATGTCTTAAAGGAGAGGGGTGCTCTGCGGTGGGAGGAACAGAAAAGGAAAGGGGACGAAATCAACTTACTGGGCATCAAGTTGGGGGGAAAGGAAAGGTGCATTTCAACGAACGAAACGCAGCGCAAATCATGCTGTGCTTTCAAATGAGCCACCCGGACTTGCAGCAGAACAAGGTGAACCTTTGATCGAAACTCGCTTGCGGGGAGGTGAGTGTGCCATCACCTTTTCGGGAATGGTAATCGGATTAACCCAAGGAAGGAAGGAAGGAAGGAAGGGAGGGAGGAAGGAAGGAAGGAAGGGGTGGTTGAGATCTTCAGGCTGGGTTGTTTATTTATTTTATTTAGTTAGTTGGTTAGCTAATTTGTCAAGCATGTATAAGAAAACAAGTATAAGTATGAACATAACATATAAACATATCAGTACAAACAGGTATAAGTATGTACATAGGAAATGGGAACAGTGAGACAGGGACGATAGGCACACTGGTGCGCTTATGCATGTCCCCTTACAGACCTCTTAGGGTTGGAGTGAGGTCCACAGTTTAAGGTTAAAAGTCTTGGGGGTTTGAGGATGGAAACAACAGAGTCAGGTAGTGAGTTCCAGGCATTGACCCCTCTGTTGCTGAAGTGGTATTTTCTGCAATCCGAGTTTGGAGCTGTTTACTTTGAGGTTGTATCTATTGCTTGCCCGTTATCACTTGTGAGCAAGGAAGTGGTTCGAATTGGACATCGGTTCGAAAGTACAATTCAGTGTACTTTTTCAACCCTTTTACAAATCGGAGGGCAACCAGAAGCATGGAGACTTTATTGTTTCCTTTCTGTGACAGATGTTTCCCCCCCCCATCCCTGATTTTCCCTGATTTACATGGGTGTAAACTGAATGAAGACCTAGCTAGTTATCATTTCATTGCCTTCATTGTCATTGCTAAGGCTGACAGTTGTCTGTGTTTTGGCTTCCTCACTTTCCCTAATTCTTGATCTTTGGCTGCCTCTTTTCACATTCCTCTTTAACATCTTTGGTTTCATTCCAGGGTTCCTCTAGTTCCCTGTCAGTGAACTTCAGGACCTCAAAGCGATTTCTGATATTCTTCTTGTGTGCTCAGGATCATGTAACTGCCTGTAATTTGGCAGTTCAAATCACACCAGGCTCCAGGTTGACTCATCCTTCCATCCTTCTGAAGTAGGTAAAATGAGGACCCAGATGGGGACCCAAAAACCAACACAGTTCCAGGCTGCATAAACAGAGGGATAGAATCAAGATCACGTGAAGTGTTAATAACACTTTATAATGCCTTGATAAGGCCACACTTGGAACACTGCATTAAGTTTTGGTTGCCATGATGTAAAAAAGATGTTGAAACTCTAGAAAGAGTGCAGACCAAAGCAACAAAGATGGTTAGGGGCAGGGGTGGGATTCAACCGGTGTTACTACCGGTTCAGGTATTACGTTTTGTGCGTGCATGCGCACTTTGCGTGCACTGCATGCACGTGTAATACACCTAAAGCTGTGCCACACGGACAGCTGATAAGTGTTCCACGTGGGTGCGCAGCACTCAAAAAACACCTTTTTTTCCTGCTTTTTCAACCTCAGCTGTGCCGCACAAAGCAGCTGAGGTTGAAAAAGCAGGAAATAAAGGACAGGTAAGAGCGGGCGGGTGGGCCAAATAGCAGCAGACACAGAACCAGTTCTGTGTCTGCTGATCTTCAGAGGTACCAGTTCTACAGAGCTGGGCAGAACCAGTAGCATCCCACCCCTGATTAGGGGACAGGAGACTAAAACATAGGAAGAACTGTTGCAGGAACTGGGTATGTTTAGTCTAATGAAAAGAAGTACTAGGGGAGACATGATAGCAGTCTTCTAATATCTCAGGGGCTGCCACAAAGAAAAGGAAGTCCAGTTATTCTCCAAAGCACCTGAGGGCAGGACAAGAAGCAACTGGGTGGAAACAAATCAAGGAGAGAAGCAATCTAGAATTAAGGAGGAATTTCCTGGCAGTGGGCACAATTAACCAGTGGAATAACTTGCCTCCAGAAGTTGTGAATGCTCCAACACTGAAAGTTTTTAAGAAGAGATTGGACAACCATTTGTCTGAAGTAGTGTAGGGTTTCCTGCCTGGGCAGGGTGTTGGACTAGAAGACCTCCAAAGTCCCTTCCAATTCTGTTATTCTATTCTATTGTTGGGGTCAATAGGTTGACTCTGTAGAGAGAGCTGTAAAGTACTGTGAAGCAGTATATAAGTAGTGCTACTGCTATTGCTATCATGGAAACTGGCTGGCTTTCTTCTTCTGTTGCTGTTCTAGCTTAGCTTGGTACTTGTATATGAGCAGTTCATGACCTGGCCAAGTCTTCGATGTTATAACTGAATCCTTGTCCCAATAATAGAGTCGATTCCAGCTCAGTGAGGTTCAGGACCTCAAAGTGATTCCTGATGTTCTTCTTGAAAATGGTAGCTGTGTGCTGGAGATGGTGGAAACTGATTGGCTTTTTGCTACTTTAGCTTAACTCAGTACTTGGCATATGAGCAGTTGAAGGCCTGTTCCACAGTCAGACCCTGGCCAAGTCTTTGGTGTTATAATTGAGCCCTTGTACCAATAATAGAGTCAATCCTCTCTCAGTGAGGTTCAGGATCTCATTTTATACTAAGGATGGCGGAATGATAAGTGTTGATCTGCTTCGGAGGCAGAAGAGTGAGTAAAATGGAGGCATGGGTGAAGGTGCCTGAAGAATTAAAGACAATTCCCAAAGCAGCAGGAGTTAGGATGGTTCTTCTTATAAAGGGAAAGATTCACCCTCCTTGTAGCTGGTCCAGGAAGATCAAGGGTGTTTTGATTAATTTGGGGTTAAGAGGCCTTTTTTCTTTCCACAAAGAAAACTCACTTTCCTTTCTCCCATCACTGAGCCCAGAAAAGGGATTTTGGTGTTCTGCATGGAGAGGTAATGGAGCTGGAGGTCTCTACTAACCCAGTGGTTTAGAACTGCTGCTTTTCATGACTTGCAGAATTATTTATTGTTATTTTATATTTTTATAAATTATATATATATTCCCTTCTGACTAACACATCTATGAACATTTCAGCAGAAAATATTTATATTTTATATTTTTATTACACACACACACACACACACATTATACCCAAAATGGGTCTTAGTCTGGCTAGGCTACGACCCATTTTGGGTATAATGTGGATGCGTGTGTACATAATATAGCCAATAAAGACCACCAGGCATGAAGAATGACATTTCCAGCTTCTTTTACTGAAGTATTCCAGCAAAAAGGTCTTAGCTAAAGGAGCCAAGGCTTCGAACAAAGCAAAAGCACACATTTTCTAGGGTTATGAATAAGGAAGTTAATGCCCTAAGAATCACTCATTGGTTCCTTCATACAAATTTCCTTTGATTGGATTCTTCTACTTTACCCTCCTTCCTACATCATATGTCTATGTTAATAAGCTGTCTTATCAAAAGTGCTTTACTGTTATAATAAACTAGGGTTATCAAAGTTGTATATCTACATGCCTTAGCTAGCATCCTTTATGTCCTTCTAACTTGTAACTTTCTTGTTACTAGGCAGTAGTGTCCCACCATTTGTTACACACATTGCAGCTGCAACTTTCTGCCTCAGCAATTCTTTTTAACAAACTTTCCTAATTCCAACCTCAATCATTCTCTCTCTATTTCTCCCTCTCCCTCCCTCCCTCTCTCTTTCCCTCCCTCTTTCCCCCTCTCTCCCTCTTTCACTCCCTCTCTCTTTCTCCCTCTCTCTCTCCCTCTCTTTCACTCCCTCTCTCTCATTCTCCTTTTTTCTCTCCCTCTCCCTCCCTCCCTCCCTCTGTCTCTCCCTCCCTCTTTCCCACCTTCTCTCCCCCCTCTCTCCCCTCTTCCTCTCCCTCACTCCCTCTCTTTTTCCCTCCTTTCTCCCTCCCTCTCTCTCCCTCCCTCTTTGTCTCCCGCTCTATCCCCCCTCCCTCCCCCCTTCCTCCCCCTTCCCTCCCCCCGCTCTCTCTCACACAAAAACTTAAGACCGCAGATATATCTAATATTGCTGCTGTTTGTTTTCATAAAGTCGGCTGGGCTCAGACAGGGATTGATATTGTATTTTCCCCAGGCTCGTGGGTGAGCATCTCCTTCCGTTGCCCGCCTGTTTCCATGGCACTGAAGTACCAGCGCCGCTTATGGCGCTACGTGGAACAGGGCCGCCGTCACAAGTTGCGCAGGCTTCTGCGGCATCACAGAGAACTCTTGGACTTGGGTGAAACAAAGGGACACAAAAATCACACACCCTTGCACCGATGCTGTGCCCACCTGGACCACAAAGCTGCCCTCCTTTTGCTGAAGTACGGGGCAGACCCCTCTCTCCCAGACCACCGTGGAGACACAGCTCTGCATTTGGCTGCCCGGCACGTAACACGTGGAAAAGATCGTGGTGAGACAAAGCTTTAGAACGTTGTTTTGCTGCTTAGTTAAAATATAAGGACGCCTGCATCAAAAATAAAATGGAGATCTCTCATCTACTGTACAATATGGAGATAGTGAGTACCAATAGGACAGATTGTCTATTGCATAAATTAATGTTCTGTATTGTTCTGAGATAGGATAGAACAGAATAAAGGAAAGGATCTTGGAGATGCCCTTGGGTGCAAAGGATTCATCCGGGAACCATTCCTATTTTTTGCTCAGTTGGGTGGGAACAATGAAGCCCTCATTGGAATCAATGGTAGAAGCTTCATTTGAAGCAATATTTATCCATTTGGTTACTTATTAAAGGTACATACTCAACTGAAACTCAAAACACATAATGCTTTTTCACATTTTTTTCCAAACAGCAATCTTATTATGCCTCCACATGATCCAGATTCCAACTGTGAAGATACTTACTGGGTGACTTTTGGTCTGTCAGGTCCAGCCTAGCCAAACATTCATGGCAAGTTTGTTAATTGGGGTAATAAAAAGATTAAAAATAACATCATTGGAGACTCCCATTCTCCCCCAATGAAATGTCTTGAAGCACTAGAGAAAAAGTGAGCTACTGATAATCCGTAACTTACAACCATTTGTTTAGTGACTGTTGGAAGTTACCACAGCAGTGGAAAATGTGACTTAGTCTTCATACTTATGATTGCTTACAGTGTCCATACAGTCACATGGTTGGGATTTAGGCACTTGGCACATATTTCAGACCCAAAGGTGCTTTTTTTCAGGAGACAACTGGACTTTCTTGTTTTTTCTCCTGAAGACGTTTCGCTTCTTATCGAAGAAGCTTCTTCAGTTCTGAAAGGATAGTGGGGAATGGAATCTTGTCAGAGCTGAAAAAACTTCTTGGATGAGAAGCGAAAAGTCTTCAAGAGAAAAAACAAGAAAGTCCAGTTGTCTCCTGAAAAAAAGCACCTTTGGGGCAATCGTGACCTGGATGACTGAGAATCTCTATCGATTTTCACCTATTTAAGACATTTGTAGCATCTCTGTGTCAGGTGATCATCACTTGAAACTTTCCCAGGGTCCTTCCAACAAGCAAAGTTTAATGGGGAAGTTGAATTTGTTTAAGAACTACAGTGTTAAACTGTATACATACAGTATATATACAGTTATATAACTGTATACAGTTATACAGTTTTGCATAACAACTGTGTCAAAAAGGTAATAAAATCAGGCACAACTCATTTAATGATGGAATCACTTAGCGAAGGAAGTTCTGGCCCAACTATGATTGTTAAGTCTAGCAAATACTATTAAATAGGAAAACGATCATAAAAATCTTTACAAGACTAGGAGCCAAAGCATAGCTCTAGATATTCCGTCAGTATTTCTCCCTGGTTCCCATTATCTAGCATTTCTCTTCTTCCAGAAGAAGTTGAAGTGTAGGAAAAGATGCAGAAAGGAACACTAATTGTTGATGGAGTTCAAAGACCAATCATATGTCAAGATGTCTGACTGCCTGGGCAGCGTTTATTCTGTTTATATGATTTTTACAAGCAGACAAAGGCAACATAGATACAGCATTAGGATTGGTGAAACCCCCCACCAATCCTTAAGAATAGTGGTGATGTTAAGGCCCGGTCCCACTGGCCGACGGACACAAAACGTATGCATAAAGGACACAGTGGACGAGCAAAATTTCGGGGGTGGCTCCATCCGTTGTCATCCGCTCCAAAAAGTGGTGAAAATTTGCATAAACAGAACAGAAAAGAACGGAAAAGAACGGACGTGGGTAGTATGTAGCGGGGATGTTAAACGGATGTGCATAGGAAGCCTAGCAGATGAAAGCGGATGGAAGGGGATGACACCTCTGAAGGGGTTACAGGGATAATTGCGAAGCGGATGCATAGCGGATGAAAAGGATGCATCACGTACACCTAAAGGAAAGAAAGGAGATGCCGCGCGGATGTATATCGGATGCAAACCGTTCACTGCACATCCTTTCTATTTCCATGCTACTAACGCTGTGTAGACGTTCCGTGTACCTTTTCTTTCCTCCCTCTTTCCGTTTTCAGCTGCAGCGGATGTGAGTTGCGAGGATGCCCAGAGGATGCAGAGAGGATACAGCGGATGTTTAACAGATGATAAACAGGCATAGAACGTTTGTTGCTCGTATGTCGCGGATGTACATTGTACACGGCGGAAAGTTCATCCGTTCACAAAGTTTTCTGCAGCTCAAAACTTCTTGCGCGGATGAAATCGCAGTGGACGGATGCTCGACGGATAGAGCGTATGAAACATGTATGCAATGAGTACACAACAGATGCATAGCGTTTTCCAACAGATGGCAAGCTTTTTTTAACGTTTTACATCCTCTTTGCATCCGTAAGTGCAGAGGGACCGGGCCTTAACAGATGAGATCATTGTACCAGTCCGGGACTTACCAGCCTGGGACATGGAGTGAGATCATGTAGGTAAAGAGGCCCATGTAGGTATTAAGGCACAGCAGTGTGCTGCTTGCATCCCCTACAGGATCTACATCTCTCCTACAAATTGTAATGTTTTTCCTTATTTATTTCAGATTTTTGTTCCTGTGTCACAGAGGAGAGAGTAGATGCTGGTGAACATGAATTGCTGAGCAAAAGTTTTTGATACAGTACTTTAAAATCAACTGCTGTAGTGTGGCATAAGCTCTCATTGACCACAGTCCAATTCATTAGATTCATTCAGGGACTAACCAAAAATCATATACTACTCTGCATCTATAGAAGGAGTTTATGGTTTACTAGAGTTATGCAGTTCTATTATTAATCTTTAAAAGGTTTGTGAGGCACTTTGCTCAATAGTCTTAATATGCTGGTTTTTGTAATCTATAAATAGAGAAGCCTGTTTTGCTACACTATTTACAGCGGTATAGCAACTACCAGTATGACTACTACCAGTATTCAAACACAACTTGCTGCAATTTGCTCAGTAGCCACTAAATGGCGCTAATCATTAATGGTGATTTTTTTTTTCTCCTCAGTGTATGAAGATCTGTTCGTACCCTTGCGAATCCACTGTCCCTCTGCCATGAGCATCAAGAATAGAGCTGGGAAGACCCCTGGAGATCTCTTGAATACAACAACAGAAGAGAAATGGGTATGAGTAATCCACCAGTAAGGGTGTCAGTAGGAAGAGATGGTCGAAACTTAAAAGGAATTAAAACTTAATGGAGAGTGGGAGGGAGAGAGAGAGAAAAAAAAGATCCATATCATTTATTTTAATCATTATTACTTTCTTGTTTTGTAATCTAGAACACTAAAAATCTCCACAGACCATTCTCATCCCAGACATTCATATTTCGAACTGTTACCATCAAGGAGGTGTTATAAGTGTCTTAAAATGAGGACTAATAGATTGAGAAACAGTTTCTTTTCCAAGGCAGTAATTGTCTTGAATCAAACAGTGCATTTGTGATTTATTATTATTATTATTATTATTATTATTATTATTATTATTATTA
>BLBF01000066.1:4846696-4874801 GCA_015471245.1 Laticauda colubrina
TTATTATTATTATTATTATTATTATTATTATTATTATTATTATTATTATCTCTGTAGTGTGAGTGTGATGTGGTGTTTGGGACACTGTGCTGGAGTAGCTTTCAAATTTCATTGTATTCGTGGAATGCAATGACATGGTATTCTATTCTGATAGTATTTTAGGATAATCATAGTTGTATAATCTTTGTTATGTTTCTTATTGATGAAGAGGGAGGAAAGGGGAAGGAGGAAAGGAAAAGGAAGGGAAAGGGAAAGGGAAAGAAAAGGAAAAGAGAAGTGAAGGGATCATTAACTGATTCCATTTTGTCTCCTCTCAGACAAAGAGTGATATGTTTTAGTTCTCTACAGTGCCCCGAGGAAACAATTGAGGAAAATGAGGCGGATTGTGAGGCTGAGAGAGAGTGGAGGTCCAAGCTTCTCAATGAATGTGAGGATGAGTTTCAAGAGACCCCATGGCAGTATGAAGGTAAAGCTAGACTTTCCTTAGAAGTGAAAATCCCACAGTCCATAAGGTGGTCGGTCTCCCCTGTGGATTTCTGAGCCATGATCATGACAGATGAGTTTGTGGAGTTGTCACTAAGAAGGGCTAGCGCAGTGGTTAGAATGCAGTATTGCCAGCTGACTCTGCCCAAAACCAGGAGTTCGATCCTGGCCAGCTCAAGGTTGACTCATCATTCCATCCTTTCAGGGTCGATAAAATGAGGACCCAGATTGTTGGGGGTAATATGTTGACACTGTAAACCACTTAGAGAGGGCTGCAAAGACTATGAAGTGGCATATAAGTGCTGTTGCTATTGCCACTTAGACCAAGTTGTCAGGCCCCCTAGACTTTTCTTTAAAAATTAAATAATTCCCTCAATAAGTTTGACCAGAGATTCTTCCTTGTTTTCATTTACTGAAGCACCCTTTTCGTTGTTATTTAAGCCATTTGGGGCTTTGGAAGCTCCCTTGTTCTACCATCTTAAAAAGTAAAGGTGTTGTGGCATCAACTAGATTTGAAAGGGAGCTTCATGGAGCATGATCCACCTTCCAACTTATTTCCTTGTTCTTTTCCAGAAGATTTCTCCACTGGTCCCAACTCAGAAACGTTTGAGGAATGGGCTGATCGCATAAACCGAGAATACAGGCAAAAACGTAGGCAAGAAGAGGAACGGCGTCACCAGAGGCCTAGAAAACAAGCGCCGAAGTCTTCCATTCAACTCCAGCGCTTCCTGGAGCAAGAGCATCTGGAGTACCTAAAACGTGCCCAAGCCAAGGAGGAAGAAGTCCAGGCAGCCAAGAGAAGACGTTATGAGGAAGGATGCAACCGTGTCTTTTCCTCAGATAGTTCACCACATCCATTGTGTTACAAGGACATTCCCTGGCCAAGCTCATCTGGGATTCCTGAGGAAATGGCCGCAGCAGCCCTTCATGGGGTAGATCCTTCAGACAAAGGCACTTATCGGCGCTTCCTCCGGCATCAACAGGCTTTGTGGCACCCAGATAAGTTTGTGCAACGTTGCGGCACACGCTTGGCCGAACAGGATCGCCGTCGGATCTTGGACACTGTCACGGCATTGTCCCAAGCTTTCAATCACTTGGCTGAAGCAGCCAAATAAACCTCGACATCAGCATTTCTCAGCCTCAGATACTTCAGGATGCGTGGACTTCAACTCCTAGAATTCCTCAGCCGGCATGCCGGCTGGAGAATTCTGGGAGTTGGAGTCCACGTATCTCAAAGTGCCTGAGGTCAAAAGACACTGGCCTACATGTCTGAAATGTGTTTAGGATACTTGAACAGAGGGAAGATGTCCTGTTTTTTTTGTCCTGTTTATAAAACAAAACTATAAACTGTTGCTTTTGAATATCTTTGATTGGTCTAGAGAAGGCTGAGTAATTTCAGTAGATTTTTTTTAAAAAAAATATTCTTTGTTGAGGGCAATTATGTATGAACACCACCCCCCATGGTTGAGTAAACCAGTAAATCATGTAAACCAGATCACTATGGCTTTGCTAAAAATCATTTTAAAAATATGGCTTTGTACATTTATCCAGCCCCTGTCTTCTCCACATGAATATCTTGGTTTGAATCTCAACTAGTGAAAATGTGATGCTGACTAGCTGTGTTGGCATTTGAATTTGCAAACCACAGTTGCCAAGTTCCTTATTTTCCAGGAGAGATCTGAGTTAGAGATTGTCATTTGAAGCCCGATAGTTTAGCTTCCTCACCCAATGAGAGCCCCAGTAGATAGTCCAGGCAGGGAAATCAGCACCACAGAAAAGCTAAAAATTCATTTGTTCCTATTGGCTATCCAGGAAGTCCTTGAGTTATGACCATGATGGAGCCTGCCTATGACAGTTGTAACTCATGACGGTTGTAAAACCGATTTTACGACCTTTTCTGCGGCAATGGTGAAGCAAATTGGGACCTTTTTTTCAGCAAATCAACAGTTGATTGAACCAGTGGTTCATTGTGGGCATGATTTTGTAGCATAATCATAAGTTCAATGCTGTTTTGAACAAAATTGTCATAAAAAATGATCATGGGAAGCTGCACATGGCCATAAACGCAGTTCAAATTGCCAAGTGCCCAAGGTGTGCTCATGTGACCACTTAGAACTTAGACTTAGAAAAACTTTATTGTCACTTTGTGCACTCATCGGCATACATTAAAATGAAATTTTGTTGCATACAGATCTCAAAGGGTCACCACTTCCAATATACACTACAAAATATGACAAAATAAATAAATACACAATTATGCATATGCCCATATATATTATATGACACAGGGAAACAACACCGTCTTGTCTGGATCTATATGGTAAGAAAAATATCGCGAGTTTACCAGACAGCTAGCATAAGCCCATGTCACACTAAACCAACGGATGCAAAGAGGATGTAAAACGGACAAAAAACCTTGCCATCCGTTCGAAAACGCGATGTACTCACTGCCTCCGTTTTGCTTCCTCTCTATCCGTCCAACATCCGTTTATTGATGTTTCATCCGCTTCAAAAGTTTTAGGCTGCCCAAAACTTTTGCGCGGAAAATGTATCCAGTTCATCCGTTACGCATCCGTTACGCATCCGTTACGCATCCGCTATATCTGCTAGGTGTCCGCTACGCATCCGCACAACTCCATCCGCCCGGAAGCAGGGAGGAAGTGGAACGGATGCAGAACGGATGCATAGCGGATGCAGAACGGAAACAAAGCATTTAAAACGGAAAAAACGTTCGCAGAGGGGACCTATCTCGGATATTAAGGATGTCTACAGGATGCCTACAGGATGCCTAGCGGAAAACCTATGTTGCCTATAAAAAGGGGGAGCAACTCGTCTGCATCTCAGTTTCAGAACAGCAGCCCAGTGGTGCAGACCTCTGCAGCCTTCATCTGCCTCTTGCTCTTCCACAGCATCCAGTCCACTGTGGATTGTAACAAAGTCCTTTCGGCAGCCACCATCGTTCTGCAACAGTGCGAAGCCATCTGCAGGCTCTGTGAACACTACTGTGAGAAGAAAAGGAGCCACCCAAAAAGAGTCTGGATCCAAAGATGGTTCGCCAGAAGAGCAGAGGTCGGACTGTACAACAAGCTGATGGTGGAGCTCAGGAACGAAGACACACGGGTGTTCCAGAACTTCATGAGGATGCCTCCAGCCATGTTTGACGAAGTTGTGCAGCGCCTGACACCCAGGTTGACCAAGGCAAACACCAGCTTCCGGCCCAGCCTGGAACCTGGGCTCAAGGTGGCACTCACTCTGCGCCACCTGGCCTCAGGGACTTCCTACAGGAGCATGCAGTACGGCTGGAGGGTGCCATCCAACACCATCAGCATTGTGGTCAGAGAAGTGGTGCAGGCCATCATCAAAGAATACAAGGAGGAGCTCCTCCAGTGCCCCTCCACTGAAGAAGGATGAAAGAAAGTTGCAGAGCAGTGGTATCAGAGGTGGAACTTCCCCCACACCGTTGGAGCCATAGGTGGCAAGCACGTGGCCTGCAAAGCACCAGCCAAGTCGGGGTCCACTTATTTCAACTACAAGGGCTTCTTCAGCATCATCCTCTTCGCCATGGTCGATGCTGACTACAAGTTCATGTACATCGATGCTTTAGGCAACGGCTCATCTTCAGATGCCCAGGTATACAACGCCAGTCACCTCAAGGAGGAGCTGGAAGGCAACCTCATCGTGGGTTTCCCAGATCCAGAACCCCTGCCCAACGACACGCAAGATGTGCCCTACTTCATCGTGGGGGATGACGCCTTCTCCCTCACAACCTACATCATGAAGCCCTACACCTCCAGACTCCTCCCCCATGAAGAGAGGATCTTCAACTACAGGCTGTCCAGGGCAAGGCGGGTGGTGGAGAACGCCTTTGGCATCCTGGCCAACAGGTTCCAGGTACTTCTCACCACCATGCAGCATTGCCCAGAGACCGTGAGGAGGATCATGGAAGCTTGCTGCATCCTGCACAATCTCATGCGCACCCGCTACCCAGTCTTGCAGAACAGGCTCGTGGACCTCCAGCAAGGCAATGGGGACATGGAGCCTGGGGAATGGAGGCAAGGGCGAAACCTGATCGACATTGAGGATGTGCAAGGCCCCAACAGAGCCTCACATGAAGCGAAGAAGCAGCACAACCTCCTGAAACACTGGTGCAACTCCCCAGCTGGAGCAGTGGAGTGGCAAGACAGGATGGTAGATGCTTAATGGATGCTTCCTTCAGCCTGTCTCATCACATGGATGAGATTGGGCCATGTATGTTTGGTTGGCCTACAATGAACAGGGCGTTTAATAAAGAGTTGTGTTTATGTTGACATGCGTGGATAATTATTACACTATTATTGATAATAAAGGGCCATAGGTGTGGCACCTGGGAGGATGGACCATACAGTCCCACTATGCTTGCACTGGAGGTTTATCTATCCCACTGCTATCTTAACCCATCCCACAGCTATTACCCATTCCACAGGTATCCTTACCCATCCCACAAGCATGCAAAGGCTTAAACCATTTCTAAAAGTTTCCAGCAAGAGTTTATTAAAAAAAAGAAATGAAGCAAGTGTGTGAATCATAAATAGACTTTATTAACAACAAGCTATAAAACAGAAATGAGTCTCTGGCACTCCTCTTGGTCGCTCAGTCTCAAGAGTGAAGGGTCCATGTGCTGTGCAGGTGGCTGGTGCTGGAGTGCTTGTCATCAGCTCCTCCAGAAGCAGAAGCGGCAGAAGCGCCAGCCCCAGAAGAGCGAGTCCGTGCTGCAGAAGCCCCAGCAGAACCAGAGTGAGGGCCAGGGGGCGGGATGGTAGCCCTGTCCCTCTTGCCAGGGCTGGCAGCAGATGGCTGAGGCTTGCTGTGCTTCCGCATGGTTGTGGGGTTGCTGGCTGGCAGGGAGGCTGGCAGGAACCAAGGCTGGCAGCAAGGCTGGCAGGGAGGCAGGCAGCAAGGCTGGCAGGGAGGCAGGCAGCAAGGCTGGCAGCAAGGTTGGCAGGCAGGCTGGCAGCAAGGCTAGCAGGGAGGCTGGCAGCAAGGCTTGCAGGCAGACATGCAGGCAGGGCTGGCAAGGCAGCCAATCCGTCCGGCAGCAGGTCTTTCCTCTGAATGGCGACCTGCTTCCGAGCTTCTTCCGTTATATTCGCGGGGCTGATGCAATGTATCCCCCCCGCATGAACAATTAACGCCAGGCATCCACTAGGCTTCCGCTGTGCATCCGCTGTGCATCCGCTTCATCCGTTCGGCGTCCGTTCTGCATCCGCTGTATCCGTTCTGCGTCCGCTTTGCTGAGCCCCCCCCGGAAGCCCTGCGGTTGCGCCATCCGCTCCCATCCGCTTTCATCCGCTTCCATCTGCTAGGCTTCCATTCCACATCCGCTTTGCATCCACCCTGCATCCTCCCCGCGTCCGTGTTATCCACTCCGGTTATGCAAATTTTTGCCCCTTTTGAGAGCGGATAACAACGGATGGAACATTTTGCTCGTCCGCTGTGTCCTTTTTGCATCCGTTGGCCAGTGTGACATGGGCTATAGGTTGCAAAGCTGTTACAGAACCTGGTAGTCCTGCTTGAAATACTAAATGAAAGTCAAGGATTGCCTGTAATAAAGATGGAGATATCCAGGATATGCCTACCACTAGAGCTGCTCTCACATCTTCAGGGTAGGAATATAGCCTTGTCTTTCATCCCCAAACCTTCTATGGTGCCCGTTCTGTTGCTGTTCACACAACCTACCTGGCCACACACTCAGATTACCACAAATCTGAGGCAAACTTCTAATTTGTGCACTAGCTCTTGCCCTAGATATGGCTGAATTACCAAGCTTTCTCCTGGGTCTGAATTCATGGTGCATTTCTCGATTTCAAGAGTTACAGAAATCGTTAGATTCCCAATGCCGTGAATATTTTAACATTATGCAAAGAGTCTCTAGAGATTCTCAGTCATCCAAAGATGCTTTTTTCAGGAGGCAATTGGATTTACTTGGTTTTTTCTCTTTTTTTGAAGATGTTTCGCTTCTCATCCAAAAAGCTCCTTCACTTCTGACAGGATAGTTTATCTGATAAACCTGCAAGTGCTGATAAACCTCCAAGTGACCTCAACGACTCTCTACAAAGAATGCAAATGACCAGCTGTCTGCAAGGAATGTAAATCCTTCCACTCCCCACTATCCTGTCAGAGCTGAAGAGGCTTCTTGGATGAGAAGCAAAACGTCTTCAAAAGTCCAATTGCCTCCTGAAAAAGCACCTTTGGGATTACCCAAAGAGACGAATGGATATTTTTTAATACCTGAATGTGTGATAATTAGATTATTTTCCCTGAATTTATACGGCACTCCTATATTTATATGAATTTATATGAATTTATACGGCACTCCATTTCTTTGTAATAGTTATTGGCATTTGACCATCCTTCATGACTCAGCGAAGAATATTTCCAGATGATGAAAAAGGAAATTGCTTTGAACTGCAGTGAAGAGATTAAACTGCCTTCTTGAGAAAATACGCCTGCTCTGAAGAACTCTTCTCTACTGCTTATATCACAACTTGGACATTTAGTGTGCACAGACGCAATACAAGAGTACAGGAGCTGAAGCTTATACCAGTACAGGCATAAAATCTCATAAAACTCAAAAGTTCTAGGTAGATAGAAGGGCAAATAATTATTAGCATCGAAGAAGTATTTGAAGATTCAGCTTAAATGGTAACAGTCAGAAGTGGTATTCAACGGATTCTGAAGAACTGGTCACAGAAATTTTGAGTAGTTTGCAGAACCAGCAAATACCACCTCTGATTGGCCCTGTCCCCAACTATTCTCTGCCTCCCGAGTCCCAGCTGATCGGCTGGGTCTCCTTTGGTTGCCCTGCACAGGAGAACAGAGCTGGAAAGCAGGTTAGTGGGCTGGGGAGGGAATGGGGATTTTGCCGTTTCTTTCTCCTGCCATGCCCACCAAGCCCATAGAACCCCACCACTGGCAACAGTCCATCATAAATATAGCTAACTGAGGAATTCTTAAAAGAAGGGGAAGTTTGGGAACAATTGGTTTCATGAGAGAAGAAACATGCTTTGAAGAATTTCCCCAAGAAAATCCAAAGGCGGAAAAGATGATTAAAAGCATGTTCTCAGAAATAGCTTTTGGATAACTGAAATTCAGGAAGAGTTTCCGCCTGTTACTAGTTTGGGGTCATTGTTATTTCTATTGGCTTTATTCAGGACAGGAAATAGCAATGAAGGAAGCAGGAAATGGGTGCGTGTTGTGGTCCAACTTTTGAATAGAATCTGAAAATAGTGGAATTCTGCCCAGGAATCCGGGGGAGAATGAAGATGAGGGAAATGGGAGAGAGAAAGAGAGAAGAAAGAGAAGGAAAAGAGAATGAAGATGGGGAAAGTGGGAGAGAGAAAGAGAAGAAAAAGAAAAGAGAATGAAGATGGGGAAAGTGGGAGAGAGAAAGAGAAGAAAAAGAAAAGAGAATGAAGATGGGGAAAGTGGGAGAGAGAAAGAGAGAAGAAAGAAGGAAAAGAGAATGAAGAAGGAAGTGAGAGAATAAAGAAAGGGTACATTTTCTGGAAGAACCTCCAATAGCCAACAATGAAAGGAGTTGGAAATGTCAGTTGTAAAGCCCAGGTATCTTTCAAGTTTATAAACACATTTTATATCATTCATCAGAATCTACAAATATAAGAGAGTCCTCAACTTACGACCACAATTTAGATTCAAATTTTCTGTTGCAAAGGAAGACAGTTGTTAAGTAAGTTTTACCACATTTTACCACT
The DNA here is from genome assembly GCA_015471245.1 of Laticauda colubrina. Taxonomy (NCBI): domain Eukaryota; kingdom Metazoa; phylum Chordata; class Lepidosauria; order Squamata; family Elapidae; genus Laticauda; species Laticauda colubrina. Next base: position 4,854,931 of record BLBF01000066.1, read on the forward strand.
TTCCTTGCCACCGTTGTTAAGTGAATCATTGTTGCACTCCCCATTGATTTTGCTTGTCAGAAGGTCGCAAAAGGGGAATCACATGATCACAGGACACTACAACCATCATAAATATGAGTCAGTTGCCAAAAGCATTCTGAATTTTGATCCCATGACCATGGGGATGCTACAATGGTCATTAAGTGTGAAAACTGGTTATAAGTCACTTTTTTTCAGGGCCATAGTTGACTTTGAACGGTCAGTAGCAAACTTTTGTAAGTCAAGGACTACGTCTAACTTTAGAAAAAAGCCCTTGGAATGCAGTACTCTGTCATATCAATGGAGGATTTGAAAAAAACTGCACAGAGATAGAGTAGATTCACAGGAAAACATGTTGGTCTTGATGAAACCAGAGTCAGAATTTATTTTGGATTAATTGCAGAAATAATAAGCACAGGAAACTTCAAGGCTTCGGGATGGGGTGTGAATTGACGCCTTTGAGACTTTTGGTCAGATGTGGGTCTGTTTAGAACATTTTTTTTCCTGAAAGGTGAAAAAAGAAGGTCAATTGTCACCACTACAATTTTTCTTATGTTGTACTCAGTGGTGGGATTCAAATTTTTTTCCTACCAGTTCTGTGGGCATAGCTTGATGGGTGTGGCGTAACTTGGTGGACGTGGCAAGGGGAAGGATACTGTAAAATCTCCATTTCCTCCCCACCCCATTAACCTGCTTTCCAGCTCTGTTCTCCTGTGCAGGGCAACTAAAGAAGATCCAGCCGATCAGCTGGGACTCTGGAGGCAGAGAATAGATGGGAGCAGGGCCAGACAGAGGTGGTGTTTGCCGATTCTCCACACTCCTCAAAATTTCCACTACTTGTTCTCCAGAACTGGTCAAAATCTGCTGAATACCACGCCTGGGTAGAATAATCCTTTTTCATCTATGTTCTAGATATGTATGAGGAAGATGCCAAGCTGCGTCAACAGGCATTTTCGAGGCAACACAAGTAACACACAGTGTAACACTTCTGCCACAGGTCCAAGGAAGGAAACGTTTGAGAGGAGGTCATGCTGGAAATCACCTCCCAATGTCTTAAGGAACTTCTTACAATCGGGAGATTCTAGTGGCAGTGTTCCAGTCATTAAATCCAAACAGACTTGGCTATTTGCTTTTGAGGTGGGGAGAATTATAAGACAGGTCATCCCAAGCAACAGAAAAGGAATACGTGTTTTATAGATAAATTATAATAATAGAATAACAGACTTGGAAGGTTCCTTGTAATTCATCTAGTGATTCTAGCTCAAGCAGGAAACCCCACAGTCATACAGACTGTATGACTGTAACCTTGTATCTTTACAATTTGTATTGACTAGTATGATTTGATTGCTTATTTGTACCCTATGATTATCATTAAGTGTTATATCTTATGATTCTTGACTCTTGACGAATGTGTAGAAGCGCGGGAAATCAGGAGACAAAAGACCAGCGTAACTTCAGCTCTTTATTCAAGGTATAGATCTGTGTAGCCTTTAGTGAGCCGCGGCAGCTCTTATAGAGCTAGCCAGCGGCTCTTACCCAATGACAGCTTTCTGAATCTCCCGTGATCGGTTCGTCCAATCACGGGAGATTCCTTACTAACCAATCACCGTTGTGCGTCTCCGCCAATCACAGTGTAGTTCGTTTCAGCCAATCAGGTTAGAGTATTACAAGAATGTTAATATATAACACCCCTCCCCTCTTGGTATGGTCCATCCTACGTGACGTAGTCGCATAGGTAGGCAGGGCTTTTTACTTGTCTATTTGACCTGCGCAGTTCAGTTGCTGCGTGGTCTTCAGCTAGTTTGGAAGGGATCTTCGTTGCTCCCGCTCTTCTCCATGGAACCGCCTGGAAGGGTGAGTCAGACCTTTCACCGCAACTCCCACCTGGTCTGCTGGGTTCGGTCGAGTTGTCGGCTTCTTTATTCCCGACCGGTCTTTCTGGGCTGGTTGAGCTGGCTTGACTGTTCCTTCCTGGTGAGGTTCCGAGTGGGTTGTCTTCCTCTGGTACCCTTTTGGCTGCCTTCATTTTCCTGTGAGTATTAGTTTCTTCTTTTATTTAGCGGTGTTTGTATTTCTGGTTCGGTTTGTGTTGGTTGGGCCCGTTCAGTTTGACATTGTCTTGTAGTCGTATTTTCTCTTTCTTTTTGATGATTGTTTGGGGTTTCTCCCCCCTCTAGTTTTTTTTATTAGAGTCTGTTTGTGAGTTTTGTGGGTTTTCGGTGCTGTTCAAAATTATTCTTGATCGTATTTGGTCGACATGCCGTTTCCAATTTCTTCCGTCCTCTGTTTCCAGCCGGTACGACCAGGGGCCTGTTACTTGGGTTATTGTAGCAGGTACCCATAGTGGGTCCCCTGAAATTTTTTTAGCGTAGATGGTGTCTCCCGGATTAAATGCCTGGTACTGGCTGGATGAGTCTGGTGGTTTTTCTGGATTGTAAGTCGGGTGAAGTCTGTCAGGATGGGATTGGAGTTTTCTTCCCATCAGGAGTTCTGCCGGGCTTTTATTGGTTTTGTCACTTGGTGTTATGTGCTGTATTGTTAATAGTTTATTTATTTTGTCGTGTATGTTACCAGTGTCCATCTTTTGTAAAGCGTCTTTGGTGTATCTGACCATTCGTTCTGCCCGCCCATTCGCCGCTGGATGAACGGGCGCTGTCAATGCGTGTTGGATTCCCCGTTCTGCAAGGAATTGCTCGAATGCCAATGCCATAAATTGTGGCCCGTTGTCAGATACGATCAAGTCAGGTAGGCCGTGGGTGGCGAAAAGTTTGTTTAGTTGTTTTGAAACCGCCTCCGTCGTGGTAGATCGCATTAGGCTTACCTCCAACCAGTTGGAGTAAGCATCTACTGCGATCAAGAAAGTGTGTCCTTTTGTGGGTCCCGCAAAGTCTGTATGGACCCTCGACCATGGTCCCCTTGGTGTTTCCCACTGGAGGGTTGGTGCTTCGGGAGGGTTTGGTCTGGATTGCTGACATTTGTCACATGTAGCGACCCAGGTTTCAATGGTTCTGTCTATCCCTGGCCACCATACGTAGTTTCTGGCTAGGGATTTCATTTTCACAATGCCCGGGTGTCCCTCATGCAACATGTGTAATATTTTTTTTTGTAAGCTGTCTGAAACTACCACTCTATCGCCCCATAGTATACATCCCTTTTGGGAGGATAATTCAGTTTGCCGGTTTCGGAAGGGTTTAAACTGGTCACTGCTTTCTGTTTCTGGCCACCCTTTTACCACCCAGTTCAAAACTTGCACCAGTTTGCCATCTTTGATCGTCTTTCTCGCAATGTCTGACGCGGTTGTTGGTAGGTTGGGCAATGTCTCTATTTGCAGGGTGGATGTGGTGGGTGCAGGGTCATCTTCGTAATCTGTTAAAGGGCAACAGCTTAGTGCGTTGGCATGCAAAATGCATTTCCCTGGATGATGTATTAGTTGGTAAGTATAGGTGGCAAGGAACTCACCTTGTCATCCGGGGAGACAGTATGTTGGGGGTGGCCTTGTTCCCCACCAGGATCCCCAGTAGTGGTTTATGGTCGGTGATGAGGATGAGGTCCCTACTATATAAGTACTCGTGAAACCGCTTCATGCCGGTAACTGCTGCAAGTGCCTCCTTGTCGAGATGGCTATAATTTCTTTCTGCCTTTGATAGTGTTTTTGAGAAGTAAGCAATCAGTGCTTCTCTCTCATCTGGCAAGGTATGGCTTAGTATAGCTCCGATGCCGAAGGGAGAGGCATCGCAGGTTACCGTTAGTGGTAGGGTCTCGCTGTACTGGATGAGGACTGATTGTGATGTGAGGAGGTCTTTTATGTTCTGGAAGGCGGCCTCTTCCTGCTTGCCCCAGGACCAAACGGATGTCTTGTCAAGCAACCCATGCAGAGGTTCTGCTGTTGTTGCGTTCTGTGGCAAAAAGACATTGTAGAAATTGATTAGTCCCAGAAAGGCTTGTAATTCTGCCTTATTTTGAGGTCTCGGGGGTTCCTTTATAGCTCTTATTTTTTTGTGGGGAGGGTGGATTCCATCTTTGTCCACCAGATATCCCAGGAACTCAACCTTTTCAGTGCATAACTGGCACTTTTCTTTTTTAACTTTAAGTTCTGCATTTTTAAATTTTTGTAGGACTTCTCTGAGTCGGCTTCTCAATTGTCTTTTGTCTTTGGCTGCTACCAACACGTCATCAAAATATGGCACGACTCCCTTAATTCCTTGGAATAACCATTCCATTAGACTCTGGAACACCCCTGGTGCCACACTGACTCTGAATTGGAGCCTTTTGCACCGGAAAGCCCCCCGGTGGGTCACGATAGTATGCGCTTCCGCAGTCTCGGCATCGACGGGCAGCTGTTGATATGCTTGAGCCAAGTCGAGCTTCGCAAAGACTTTTCCTCCCCCGAGTGAGTGTAGGAGGTGCTGTACCATAGGAACTGGGTATGCACTTTGTTGCAGTGCATTGTTAAGTGTCGCTTTATAGTCCCCACAAATTCTAACGGACCCATCTGGTTTGATTGGGGTGACTATTGGGGTCTCCCAGCATGCATGATCTATTGGTTCTGGGACCCCTTGTGTGATGAGCTTATCTAATTGTTTGTTTATTTTTGGTTTGAGGGTGAATGGAACTCGTCTTGTTTTGAGCCGGATTGGGGCAATATTGGGGTTCAAGCTAAATGATATTGGGGACTCACGGTACTTGCCTAATTGTCCATCAAAAACTTCTTGGAATTCCTTCATCAGCTCCTCTTCCCAGTCTGTTTCCTCAACATGGTTGATGCCCGTCACCTCGATCCCTAATGGCGCGAACCATTCCAGACCCAGTAGGCTTGGGCGGTCTCTGTTGACAATAGTGAGTGGAAGTACTTTTCCATGCCTTTTGAAGGTTACATGGAAGTGTCCAATTCCTATTACGGGGATTCTGTTCCCCTGATAGTCTTTAATGGTGAGTTTCTGATTCTCCAGCTCTTGTCTCTGTAAGCTGGGCACTAACCTCTTAATCGTGTCCCAGGACACCATGGAGAGGTATTATCCGGAGTCCACCTCCATTCTGCACAGCCTGCCTTCAATGCTGACCTGCACATGTACTTTTTTTGTGTCTGAGTTGTCTGAATGGCCGATTGTGACCGTTTTATGGATTTCTTCCCGTCGTCTGGTCTCGTTGAGCCGCTTGCTTCGGTTTTCGCGGTTCCATCAGTTCTCTGTGAATCTGTCTCGGTTTCTGGGAAGCGTGTTGTCACATCGTCTTGGGCTGGAGTTCTGTTTGTTTCAGCAGACTTTGGTGATATGCCCCCGTTTTTCACAGTACCGGCAAATGGCATCTAAATACCGGCACTCAGAACAGGGGTGGTCGCCACCGCAACTGGCACTCTGGAAGCCTGACTTACAACTTCTCCGCCGGTCTCGCTCCGCTTGCAATCAGTAGATCTCCTCTTCCTCATCGTCAATGTTGGGTGATAGATCGACGTCCTCGTGGTGCGCCGTTGTTGCTTTGTGACCAGTTTCAGTTCATTTTTCGGGGGATGTGTTGGTCTCCGATGTTGTTGGCCGGTCCCTTGTGTTCATTAGTTGCATCTTGGCCGCTGATTTCTTCGTGGCTTCAGCTGCGGTGGCTTCAGGAATGGCTTCGGTAACTGTAATGTCTGCCCGAGCCATTAGCCTCCTCTGGAGCATGGGGTCTCTGAGACCGAGAACCACGCGATCCCTCAGAGCCTCATCCTTGTCTGAAAAACCACACACACCTCCGATGTTCCTCAATGCTGCCACGAAATCCCCAATGCTTTCTCCGTCCTTTTGATCCCGATGGTAGAATTCGTGTTGCCGGATCAGGTTTGGCATGGCTGGGGCATAGTGGTTCTGAAGTAATCGATCTAGATCTGGCCAAGTCATCTCCTTCACGTCCTCTGGCTTGGCCAATGCTTTGGCCATCTTGAATACGGCTGGCCTGCAATGGGTCAGGAACACAGCTCTCTTTCAGTGGTTGTTTGCATCCTTGAGATTGTTGCTCTTGAGGAACATGAGGAATCTATCGATGTAAGATTCCCAGTCCTTGGTTGCCTGATTGAATGGTGCGGGTGGTGAGTTGCTGCCGGCCATCTTGTCGGTTGTTCAGCACGGTTGCCACGTGCCCGACTGGTCTCTTTGTCTCAGAATCCCACCCTTGTCGCCAGTGTAGAAGTGGAGGAAATCAGGAGACAGGAGACTTCAGTTCTTTATTCAAGGTATAGATCTGTATAGTCTTTAGCGAGCTGCGGCAGCTCTTCTTATAGAGCTAGCCGGCGGCTCTTACCCAATGACAGCTTTCTGAATCTCCCGTGATCGGTTCGTCCAATCACGGGAGATTCCTTACTAATCAATCAACGTTGTGCGTCTCAGCCAATCACAGCGTAGTTCCTTTCAGCCAATCAGGTTAGAGTATTACAAGAATGTTAATATGTAACAGAATGTATCTTTCCTTTTATGTACAGTGAGAGCATTTGCACCAAGACAAATTCCTTGTGTATCCAATCACACTTGATCAATAAATAATTCGATTCTGTTCTATTCTGTTCTGTTCTGTTCTATTATATTCTTATTTCTATTCTACTCTACTCTACTCTATTCTTCTGTTCCTGTTCTGTTCTATTCTATTCTATTCTGCACCAAAGACAAATTCCAATTACACTTGGCCAATAAAGAATTCTATCTATCTGTCTGTCTGTCTATCTATCTATCTATCTATCTATCTATCTATCTATCTATCTATCCCATGTCTGACAAGTAGCTGTGTAGTCTCTTCGTGAAAGTTTCAAGTGATGGCGCTCCCACAACTTCCAAGGGCAATTTCTGTTCCATTGGTTGATTGTTCTCACTTTCAGAAAGTTTTTCCTTATTTCCAGGTTGAATCTCTCCTTGTTCAGTTTCCATCCATTATTCTTTGTCTGGCCTTCAGTGCTTTAGAAAATAGCTTGACCCCTTCTTCCCTGTGGCAGCTCCTCAAATATTGGAAGATGGTTCTCCTGTCTCCCCTGGTCCTTCTCTTCACTAGACTAGCCATGCCCAGTTCCTGCAACCGTTCTTCATATGTTTTAGTCTCCAGTCCCCTAATCATCCTGGTTGTTCTTCTCTGTACTTTTTCTAGAGCCTCAACATCATTTTTTATTGTGTGGTGAACAAAACTGGATGCAGTATTCTAGGTGTAGTTTTACTAAGGCTTTATAGAGTATTAACTTATCTTCCAGAGTGTGTGAAGCAAAATCCTTGTTCTGAGCCTCCTGTCTGTCAGCTTTGGCTTGGTTTGAAATCCATAACGATAAAAGCCCCCGCAGCCATCCCCACAACCACTTGGCAGCTGACTGGGAAATTATATGCCTGACTATTGGAGAGACATTCCTCCCAATGGAAAGAAACCAACAGTTGCCTACAATAATTGTTACGTGTGTTTGGAGATGTTCAGATGCTGATCCATAGGCTAAGACTGCTGCACATTAACTAACAGGTTTTTCAGGCTACTGGGGTTATTCCCTAAAGCAATATTTTCCTGCATGGGGACTTTGATATCCACCAGGCTTCTTCAAGAATCCACATGTGGTCCTCAACTTACGACCAATCACTTAACTGACTGGTTGAAATTATAATGGACCTCCCTAGCAGTATTTATGACTCAGTTCTGCTGCCTTCCCCCTGCCCCAGTCACATGACTGCACATTTTACCATGTTTTTGCCCAAACCTGGCATTTATATCCAGTTTTTTAGTGAAACAGGCCCATAGTGAACCATTAGTTTGCTTAAACTGCATGCTCACTTTAAAAAAAATCACAGCTGTTGCTTAACAACTGCCACAAAAAAAGCTCATAAAATTGTGTCAGTCATGTGGGTGACCTGTTTTACAACCATTCACGACTTACAACTGTCATGCGCAGGCTCCAGGATGGTCATAAGATAACGACCTTATGTTGATGCAGGTGAAATATTTCCTTTAGGTTCAGTGGGTCTGGTTTTGCTGGAATCAATTTACTATGTTATTCTGGAGTTCGATGGAAATTTGCTCTGGATTTCTCTTTGAGAATAGACTTGCAGTCAGGATCACTTTCCAACAAGAGTTTTATTAGAATCAGTTGAGTGGGCATGGTTCCAAATTAGAACTCTTTACATCAAAAAGTTTCTCATGTTTTATATACTTTTGCATGCTGATGTGTACCACTGTTTTTACAACTTATCATTTTTTATTACCATATATAGCAAGTCAATCATCCCCTTTTTCTAAGCCGTGCGGCATACATGTCCCTCTTTAAAATTTCCTTGCAGCACATTTAAAGAAGCACATTCACAGAAGCACATTCAGCAGTTTTAAATATTTCCTTCTCCAGAGGATTGCTTCAAACATGGTGTTGCATTGAGCTCCCTTATTTCTTAAACTATTTATTCCCTACCAGCATCTTGAATTGCTGTTTGCAGCCATAGAGAAATTTTACTTTTTGTATATTGCCCTCCAACTCAGTGGTGGGATCCAAACATTTTTACTACCGGTTCTGTGGTTCTGTGGTTGCTGGATGTGTCAGGGGAAGGATACTGCAAAATCCCCATTCCCTCCCCACCCCACTAACCTGCTTTCCAGCTCCGTTCTCCTGTGCAGGGCAACAAAAGAAGACCCAGCCAATCAGCTGGGACTTGGGAGGCAGAGAATAGATGGGGGCGGGGCCAATCAGAGGTGGTATTTGCCAGTTCTCCAAACTACTCAAAATTTCCGCTACTGGTTCTCCAGAACTGGTCAGAACTTGCTGAATACCATCTCTGCTCCAACTCTTTGTTGCAAAGTTCAGAGTACAAGGAAATCAAATAAGGAAGAACCAGGCACTGATTCAATTTTCGCTTTTAAGCATGCACACCTTTATTTTGATTTTTCTTTTCCTTTGTTTTTCTTCTGATATTTTTAAAAATATATTTTTCTAGTTATTTAAATATTATAGTTATCAGATCAAGATTAAAGCTCCAACTGTGCCATGAAAGCCAGCTAAGTGAGTTTGAACTAATCACTTTTTCTCACACCAACCAACCTGTTGTGGAGAAAATAAGTGGAAGAAGGTGTGTTAAATATGTTCACCACCTTGAGTTATTAGTAAAAACAAGTATGAAAAGAGCATGCCATTTTACTCCCTTACATTGTGCTCTTTCCAAATATCCCTTTATCTGTGCAAGGAAAGGAAAACTTCTGCCCCATGGTACTATGGGAAGAAAGAAGTTAGCCTGAAGTCTATTTTAGAACAAATTGGAAAATTATAAACTGCAGAGTTCTGCAGTGGTTTCTTTCAAAGAGGAAAATACGGAGGGAGAAAGAAAGGAAGGAAGGAAGGAAGGAAGGAAGGAAGGAAGGAAGGAAGGAAGGAAGGAAGGAAGGAAGGAAGGAAGGAAGGAAGGAGGAAAGAAGGAAGGAAGGACATTCAAGCAAAAGATTCAAAATGTTTCTTCCTGAACTTCTTCTCTACAATAAGCATGAACTGAAATTTAATTTATTCAAGAAGGAAACTAAGCTTGGAATTCTCCACGAATGATTCCTCCCTTCCTTTGTTTCATTCATATTTGCCCAATAAACTTATTTTCTATCTGGAAATTGCACTTCATTTGTTTTCAAAGGGAATTGCTCACTAAAATCTACCCACATGCAAGTATGCACCATGACACAGCTGATTAACTCTTGTGCTTTGGAACTGGCTGCCCATATGTTAAGTTCTGGATTTTGGCCTTTGGACTGGATGATTAAGTCCATCCTCCTTCTGGATGTGAGCCAAAGGGAACCATCCCGAATAGGTTGAAAGCCCAAGAATTCTGCTGCTGGAGATAGCAAGAGGTTCAACTTAATTGGTGGAAACTTCTCATGATGATCTTTTGGTGGGGTTGGCCAAGAGAGTGGTCCTCCCCCATTCACTCACACGTACATAGCGAGCAGGTTGATAGGAGACCTGTCCAAAACAGTGCTTCTCTACCATGGGAACTTGAAAATGTGTGGATCCCAACCTCCAGAATTCTGGGAGTTGAAGTTCCCGCATCTTTTAAGTTGCCATGGTAGAGAAGCACTGTTCTGGGCAGGTCTCTTATCAACCTTTCAACCATTCATTCAGAACATCTGGAGAAAAACATCTGGATTCAGGTGACCCTGAGGGCACAGATAAACCACTAAGTGGACTCAACAACCCTGAGATAAAAGGCCATCGACCCACATGACTGCGAGGAATATAAATCCTTTTATTCACAACCATTCTGTCAGAACCAAAGAAGCTTCTTGAATGAGAAGCAAAATATCTAGAAAAATAAGCAAGTCTGGTTGTTTTTTGGAAAAACACCGTTGGGACAACCATGACCTGGATGACTTAGAAACTCCATAGACATCTGGAGACAACTACAGAAGAGATGATTAGATGCGAAAGATCAGTTGTCCACTCTGAATTTGGCTAGGATTCAAAGGGGGCAGGGAGGAAGGATTATTAGGGATGGTGGCGGAAACTGTCAAATAGCTGAGATTCTCTAGGACTGCAGCAAGTTATAGTATCTCTGGAATCTAAACAAAAAAAATTATCTGATTGCAAGCCAGAAGTAATTCCTCCATTTCACAACCCTCCGAGAAATGATATTAATCTCTCATGGGGCATCCTGGAAGGAAGGAAACTGCTGTCTGGATTCATCCTTCTAAGAATGAGAAAACATGATGGAAGAGGATATCTTTTTAATGTCGCTTCTAACTAAGAGTTCAAATTCCAGGAAAGTTTTTAGCGAAGCCATCTCACCTTCCAGATTCATGTATACAATTGTGGCTAGGCACTTATAAGGCTCTCAGAAGGCAGGATTGTGGGGGAGATGTCAGAATTTTTTTTCCCCTCTCTGTTGTGGGGGGAAAAAAAATTCTGACGTCTATCTCACAATCCTTTCAGACAAACCTTTATGTAACTGGATACTGGATTTCCTTATTGACAGGCCTCAGTTTGTGAAAATATGGAGAAAAGCTTCCAATGCCATCTCCTTGAATACAGGTTTCCCACAGGGCAATTACTGTTCACCTTAATGACCCACAACTGCTGTGCCAAATCTGCTATTAATCATATTGTGAAGTATGCAGATGACATGGCAGTGGTGGGTCTTTTCCAGGAAGGCCATGAAGATGCTTATAGGGAAGAGGTGAAGGTTGTGGTGGACTGGTGCAATAAAAGTAACCTGGTTCTAAATGTTAATAAAACCAAGAAATTATTGTAGAATTTAGAAAGGAAAGTCATATTTCCAATCACTATCAAAGATGCAGCTGTAGAGATGGTCAACAGTATTAAATATTGGAGGTGCAGACAGGGGTGGCCTTCAAAAATCTTAGCAAAAGGTTCTCTACCCGATTGCTGGGTTGGTGTGGCCATGGTGGGTGTGGTCTAGTCGGCCTTCTGCACCACGGCAGTGAACCCAATTGATCATTTCAAACCCTAAGCTATAATTTGATGGAGCCCAGGGGTGGGATTCTCCTGGTTCGGACAGGTTCGGGCGAACCCCTTGTTCCGACGATCAGCTAGCTCTGAACCGGTTCGCTCCAACAAACATGTGGGGCCCCCCTCCGCCCTGCTCTTTCCTGTACTTTATGTCTTTTTGTTACAGCACAACTGATTTGCGTGGCAGAGTGGTTTGCTGTGCTCTAGCTGTTTCCTTCAGATGCATTTGAAGGGAAGTATTAGCTTTTTAAAATGGGGAGCATGAGCGCGGAGCCCCCATTTGGTACACATGCACGTGCTTACCAAACCGGTTGTTATACCAGTTGAATCACACCCCTGATGCGGCCTCTACATGATGGACAGCTACAATGAATTACAGGTAGTTCTTGACATACAACTATTTGCTTAATGACTGTTCAGAGATACAACAGCACTGGAGAAAGTGACTGGTGACCAGTTTTCACACATATGGCAAGCAAAGTCCATTGGGGGAAGCCAGATTTATTTATTTATTTGATTTATATTGCCGCCTATTCGCCCTTGGCAACTCGAAGTGGCATACACAATGTAAAATCATGTTTAAAACAAAAAATAAAAACAATAAGAACTAACAAAAACAATTAAATAAATTAGTAAAGTACAATAAAACAAAATTTGCCAAAACAAAAAACAAAACAAAACAAGAACAAAAACCAACTCCCATCCCCCCACCCCAATGACAGGGGGTCACACTAGCCATTTGATGGGTTCCATCCCTCTCTGGGTTCCCCAGGCCCGCTGGAAAAACCAGGTCTTCATTACCTTTTGGAATAGTATTAATGAGGGAGCCATTCTTATTTCTGGGGGAATGATGTTGCAGAGAGATGGAACCACCACAGAGAAGGCCCTTCTTCTAAGTCCCACCAAGTGTATCTCCCTCAGGGTGGGACCTGTAGCATTTCCTGCCTCCTCACTCTAATGGGTCAGGTAGATGTCACTGGCAAGAGATATTTTCTCAGATAACCCAGACTCAAGCCATGAAGGGCTTTAAAGGTGCCAACCAGCACCTTGAATTGCGCCCAGAAGCAAATTGGCAGCCAATGCAGCTCCTGCAGGAGAGTTGATACATGTGCACACCAGGGTTTGCATAAAACTATGCAGGCCGCTGCATTTTGCACAAACTGGAACTTCCGAATTCTCTTCAAGGGCAGCCCCATGTACAGCACATTGCAATAATCAAGATGGGAAGTGACCAGGGCATGAGTGACTGTGAGTAGGGATCACTGATCCAGGAAAGGGCATAACTGGTGTACAACTTGCAGTTGCGCAAAGGCCCTGCTGGCCATGACTTAACTCACCATGGGCGGAGACATGTAGCTGAGTATCATAAGCATATTGGTGATCTCAGTCCATGGTGATGGATGATCTCACTCAGCATTCATATAAATGTTGAACAGGAGTGGAGAGAGTACCGAGCCGTGTAGAACCCTGTAAAGCAGTGGGCAAGGGTTGGATCTCTCCCCTCCTATCAACACTAACTGAGAGTGTCCGCAGAGGAAGGAAGTGAACCAAGACAGCACAAGGCCTCCCACTCCCATTCCCTGAAGCCGTTCTAGGAAAATCCCATGGTCAATGGTATCAAAAGCTGCCGAAAGGTCAAGTAGAGCAAGGATGGATGCACTTGCCCCATCCTGTTCCCACCACAGATCATCCAAAAGTGCAACCAAAGCTGTTTCTGTCCCAAATCCAGGCCTGAATCCTGACTGGTAGGGGTTGAGATAATCCGTTTCATCCAGAAACCACCTTCTCAACAACCTTCCCCCAAAAGGGAAGATTGGAGACAGGTCAGAAATTATCCAACCAGGTGAAGTCCAGTGATAGTTTCTTAAGAAAAGGGTGGACCACAGCCTCTTTAACACCATCCCCTCCTGTAGAGAAGCATTAATCACCACCAGAGTCCACCCACCTGTCATCTTCTGGGAAGCTTTCACAAGCCAGGAGGGACATGGGTCTAAAATACATATATATATATGTAATATATATATATGTATATTATATATATATGTATATAATATAAAATGCTCACACGTATACTCCATAATATCCTATCCACTTCCTCAGGAGCAATAGGGTCAAACTGTTCCCAGATAACAGGGCAAGAACCTGCCTCAGAAGCTTCCACCAGATCAGCAACTATGCCGGCATCTAACTGAGAACGAAGTCAACTGATTTTGTCTTTCAGACAAATTCCTCAGCGTGCCTCTTCAAGTGGACTTCAAACTCCTCCTTCCCTAAGAGGAGACTGCTCACCTTAAAGGCCTGGTCCCACTGCACTTACGGATGCTAAGAGGATGTAAAAGGTTAAAAAAAGCTTGCCATCCGTTGGAAAATGCTATGCATCCATTGTGTACTCATTGCATATGTGTTTCATATGCTCTATCCATCGAGCATCCATCCACTGCGATTTCATCCATGCAAGAAGTTTTGACCTGCACAAATCTTTGTGAACGGATGAACTTTCCACCGTGTACGATGTAAATCCGCGACATACGAGCAACAAACGTTCTATGTCCGTGTCAGCCTTCAAGATCTTCTACTATTGCTTTGCATCTTTCGGCTGTCATAAGAAATGGGGGGGGGAGGGGGGAAGTCTGGGAAGTGTGCCGGAGGTGTTACATTTTTTGTTGTGTAACTGAGGGGGGGGGAGCATACATCAGCGTTAGGTTTCTATTTCTCGTTTAGCTTTCTTTTTTCTGCGCAACTGCAACCCGTTATCAGAGTATGCCAAGGTCAACGGACAGAGGCCTCATCATCACCTGAAGATGCCCACATGATCATATTCACAGTTTCTAATTGGAAGTTTCATCTGAACTATTGGGGGTGGGAACACTTCCATCACTTTGTATATGTGATTTGCACGCCTAATTTCTCAGATTCAGAATTCTTTGGTTGCTACCACTTCATTTTCAGTAAAAGATAACTTTTCTATAACCTAAAGAGTCTAAGTCTTTCTTTCTTGGATTTTGAATGGAGCACCTTACGACAGTCCATTATCATCCATTAAACCTCCGCTGTATCCTCTCTGCATCCTCTGGGCATCCTCGCAACTCATATCCGCTGCAGCTGAAAATGGAAAGAGGGAGGAAAGAAAAGGTACATGGAACGTCTATACATCGTTAGTAGCATGGAAATAGAAAGGATGCGCAGTGAACAGTTTGCATCCGATATACATCCGTGTGGCATCCCCTTTCTTTCCTTTAGGCGTATGTGATGCATCCGCTTCATCCGCTATGCGTCTGCTTCGCAATTATCCCCCATAAGCCCTTCGGAGGTGTCATCCCCTTCCATCCACTTTCATCCGCTAGGCTTCTGATGAACATCCATTTAACATCTCCACTACATACTACCCACGTCCGTTCTTTTCTGTTCTGTTTATGCAAATTTTCGCCACTTTTTGGAGCGGATGACAACGGATGGAGCCACCCCCAAAATTTTGCTTGTCCGCTGTGTCCTTTATGCATACGTTTTGCATCCATTGGCCAGTGGGACCGGGCCTTAAAGAGGGTCGTTGGGTGATTATCTGCAGACGCAACTAGTGTGGAGAATCACCACAAGGTAGGCCTTAGTAGCAACTCTTACCCATGTTCGATCGAATTCATCTCCTGTCTTCCACCAGTGGCACTGGCTAAACAACCATATGATTCATTTAACAGTTTCAGTGATTTGTTTAACAGCCACGGCAACAACAGGGTTGTAAAATGGAGCATGACTGAATAACTGTTTTGCTTAGTAATGGAAAGATTGATCATTACCTTAAGGGCTACCTGTACCCCACCCTACTGAATGTCAAGTGCCAGGGAAATTAGGACATCCAGGCAGTTCAAGTGGGCATAAAGATTTACTGTAAGCTTAAGTTCTCTACAAGAATCTGAACTAACAACCAAAGCAATTTGGCGGTACATAAGAAATTCACAGTGGGCTGGACTTAGATACCTTGTGGACACAAAGGGACTCCTGACAGATGATGCATTTGATCCCTCCTTCCCAGGGCACAGCCTGGTCATCTCCTACATTGGTCTTCTGTAAGAAAATCATTTTATTGGGTGAAGTGAAAGTGTTGTTTTGCAGTTGGGTGAATACCTGTTTGGCTCATCTCAGCTTGGTATCTACTAAGACATCTAAAACCAGTATAAATGTTGTGTTGCCCAGTATGATTTTCCACCCTCATCTCATCCTATACCTATGTTATTGATGTCTCCCATTTAAACATAAGAGCTAAATTCAGTTTTGCTAATTTACCTTGCTGGTTTCCGCTCATTGTTGCAACTTTTACAAAACTGCTTTGAAACTGACTGCTGTCCTCTAAATTATTTGCAATTCCTTCTAGTTTTTTGTCATTTGCAAATCTGATACAGGTAATCGCCGATTTATGACCACAATTGAGCCCATATCCATTGGTAAGCAAGACAGTTGTTTAAGTGAGTTGTGCCCCATTTTATGACCTTTTTTGCCACCATCTATGCAGTAGTTAACTGAATCATGCAGTTATTAAATGAATCTGGCTTTCCCCATTGACTTTGCTTGTTGGAAGCCAGCTGGGAAAGTTAGAAATAGCAATAGCACTTAAACTTATATACTGCTTTATAGTGCTTTACAGCCTTCTCTAAGTGGTTTACATTGTCAGCCTATTGCCCCCCAACAATCTGGGTCCTTATTTTACCAACCTCGGAAGGATGGAAGGTTGACTCAACCTTGAGCCAGTGAGATTTGAACTGCCGAACTGCTGTCAATCAGCAGTCAGCAGAATTAGCCTGCAATACTGAATTCTA
This sequence comes from Laticauda colubrina, assembly GCA_015471245.1. Lineage (NCBI taxonomy): Eukaryota > Metazoa > Chordata > Lepidosauria > Squamata > Elapidae > Laticauda > Laticauda colubrina. Next base: position 4,871,182 of record BLBF01000066.1, read on the forward strand.
ACCAGAGGTGGTAGCAAGTTCTGACCAGTTCTGGAGAACCGGGAGTGGAAATTTTGAGTAGTTTGGAGAATCAGCAAATACCACCTCTGACTGGCCCTATCCCCATCTACTCTCTTCCTCCCATTTGGTCCCAACTGATCAGCTGGGTCTTCTTTTGTTGCCCTGCACAGGAGAATGGAGCTGGAAAGTAGGTTAGTGGGGTGGGGTGGGGAGGGAATGGAGATTTTGCAGTATCCTTCCCCTGCTACGTCCACCAAGCCGTGCCCACCAAGCCAAGCCCACAGAACCAGTAGTACATTTTTTTTTAAATCCCAACACTGATTCTAACCACTGTGCCACCACAGTTCATGGCGATGATACTGATCACATGACCCTGGGAGTCTGCTATTGTCATAAATGCATGCCAGGTGCCAAGCGCCCAAATTGTGATCACATGACCATGGAGATGCAGCAACGGTGGTAAGCATAAAGACAAGTCATAAGTCACTTTCTTCAGTGCCCTTGTCATTTCGTGATGGGATTCAATTTTTTTTACTATCGGTTCTGTAGGTGTGGCTTGGTGGGCATGACAGGGAAAGGATAATGTAAAATCTCCAGTTAGAGATGGTATTTGCCGGTTCTCTGAACTACTCAATTTTTTAAATTAATTAATTAATTGATTGATTGATTGACTGATTTTATTTGTCAATTGCTTACAAGATAATAGGTATATGTATATATATGGTTATGAATACATGAAATGGGTACATATAAGAAAAATAAAAGAAACAATAGGACAGGGACGGTAGGCACGTTGGTGCGCTTATGCACGCCCCTTACAGGCCTCTTAGGAAAGGGGTGAGGTCAATAGTAGACAGTCTAAGATTAAAGTTTTTGGGGTTTGGGGAAGAAACCACAGAGTCAGGTAGAGTATTCCAGACATTGACCACTCTTGCTGAAGTCGTATTTCCTGCAATCAAGTTTGGTGCATAAAGTTTGTATCTGTTGTGTGTTCTTTTGTTGTTATGGTTGAATCTGAAGTATTCATTGATTGGTAGGACATTGCAATGTATGATTTTATATACTATACTTAGATCGGACTGAAGGCGGCGTAGTTTTAGGTTTTCTAGGTCTAGAATTTCGAGTCTGGTGGCATAAGGTATTCTGCAATGAGTAGAGGAGTGGAGAACTCTTCTTGTGAAATATTTCTGGACTTTCTCAATTGTGTTAATATCTGATATGATTTCCGCTATCGGTTCTCCAGAACTGATCAGAACCTGCTGAATACCACCTCTGCTTTGAACGATGACCGAATGAATGACTGTAAGTCAAGGAATATTTATAATAATTGCATTTTCTAACCCATTAAGTAATCTATGAATACACTGAACAGCACAGAAATTAATCATAGCTATTTGATCGGCTGTCAAACTTCCTTCCTTTCTTCAGCTTAAGGTTGAACCACTGAGGTTAAGATGGGATAGGATGCTTCATGCTTGATTCATCTATGATCTATGATCAACTCACTTTTTGTCATCTTCCGTATTAGTTCTCATGGATGACTTTGCTGAATGCTTTGGTAAAATTAAAGGGAATTCTAGTCAGAAGGAATTACTTGAATATGAGTACTATTAAGCAGGGGAAGAACCTGTCTCTTAGAATTATATGTACCACTGGTGGGTTTCAAGCAATGGCTGCATCTGAATTTGTCTGGGGAAGTTATGAAGATTCTTGCCCTGTGAATGGGGTTGAATTAGAAGATCACCAGGATTCCTTCCAGTGTTATGGTTATTTTCCCACATATGCACATTAAAAAAAACCCTGGAAATGGTTAGGGTGAAAAAGACCAAAGTCACAGCCTCCGGGATGGTGAAAACAGCCTCCCCGGGCTCCAGAGGCTCTCTGGAAGCCAGAAATGGGCCTATGTCCAGCCTTCCCGAACTTCCAGGAGGCCCATTTTTTGCCCTCCCTGAACCTCCTCGTGCGCCCTGCACTCTATGGCTGAGGGTGCATTTAGTGTAGACACAAGTAGACAGTGTCTACCACAATGACTACACCAATGTTCCTCAGCTTTGACAATTTTAAGATGTCTAGACTTCAACTTCCAGAATTGCCCATTCTAGCATGTTGGCTGGGGAATTTTGGGAGTGTAATCCAGACATCTCAAAGTCATCATAATTGAAAATCAGTGGACTAACAATACACAATCTCTTTGCACAACAGTGAATAGGGCATTGTGAAATGGGATAATATTGTGCCCTTGAATTAAGAAGTAATTCTCCCAGGCAAGAATGACATAATGAACCCAAAGAAAGAAGTATAACAAGGTTAAAGAAATATGATTAATGCTTTATAAATTTTCCCAGACTTGTCATCAACATTCTGGAAACATGAAGGAAGGATTTTCTTTGCTCTTGGGAGCTGCAGTACCACAGCTTTCTGACAACAGCACTTGCTTCACGAGTAAAGCACATGCAAACAAGGCATGCAAAAATCCCAATGAAAAACAGGAGATGGTGAGACAGTCCTCTCTAGGTCGTAGATAGCCATTCAGCCTCTATATATTTGACCTTGTTATTATTGGGGACATACTGCAAACTGCTTTGCAGAATTCCCTAGGAAAATGTCGGTAGCACGTGGCCTCCACGTTCAAATATAAAATAAAAATTCCCAATCTATTTTGCATGAATGGACTTTCTTGCAAAATTACTGCCTGCTCTCTTCCTTTAACCTTTGAGTAAGCTTGGATTCAACAACTGTTCTATCTCAAGTAGGGCTATCACAATTATACAGTATATACCCACGCAGTATATACCCATGTAGTATAACATCCTTGTAGTAGGGCTCTGTTGCCATTATCATTCTCAACTTATTTTTCTCATCTTTTTCATCTTGTCTTTCTTTTTCTCATTCTTCTCATTTTTAGCAACAGGTTCTCTGCCCGATTGCTGGGTGGATGTGGCCATAGTGGACATGGCCCAGTCGACCTTCTATACCATGGTGGGGGAGAGGTGTGTTTTTGTTCTCCCTGGGCTCCAGAGGCTTTCCTTGAGCCTCCGGGACAGCGAAAACAGACTCCCCAGGCTCCGGAGGCTCTCTGGAAGCCAGAAATGGGCCTATTTCCGGCCTTCTCAAACTTCCAGGATGCCTGTTTTTTGCCCTCCCTGAACTTCCTCGCATGCCCTGCACTTACCTGCCTCCAAAATGGGCCATGTGGGGACTCCTGGGATGGGAGGAGTGGGTGGAGTCAGCCAGGAGTGGGATTTGGGGATTCTCCAAACTGCACAGAATCATAGCTAAGCACTCTCCCAAACCCCTGCGAACTCCCAGCAGTCCATCTCTGGACTCATACTATAGTAACATTTGTGGTTGTTCAAAATTCCCTTTCAACATTCATGGTGGGGTTCCATTGAAATAATGACCTGTTAAGATGTGATAACAAATGAATTGGTTAGCAGTTTGTATTATTCAAGCGATATCTCTCAGTGGGAGAGAAAAATGACCCAGATGGTTCACAGAGTGCTTTGAGATCACTCATCAACACCCCCTCTCATCCCTTCAGTGAGGAGGAGGAGGAGGAGGAAGAAGAAGAAGAAGAAGAAGAAGAGGAGGAGGAGGAGGAGGAGGAGGAGGAGGAGGAG
>BLBF01000066.1:4887642-4898961 GCA_015471245.1 Laticauda colubrina
TCTATCTATCTATCTATCTATCTATCTATCTATCTATCTATCTATCTATCCATCATCCATCCGGGGTGGGATTCTACCGGTTCAGACTGGTTCAAGCGAACCGGTTGTTCCAGTGATCATATGGCCCCTACTCTTTTCCTGTGTTTTATTTCCTTGTTTTTGAGCACAGCTGATTCGCATGGCAGATTGATTTGCCATGCATCAGCTGTTTTACTCACCGGGCTGCAGGAGAAGGTAGGTATTACATTTAACAATTGTATTTTCTAAATGCTGTGCATGTGTGCAAACCAGGCATTTGGCACATGCGCACATGAAGCATGAGCTCACCCAACTGGTTGTTACACAGGTGGAATCGCACCACTGCATCCATCTATCATCTATCTGTCTTTCTGTCGATATGCATATGTATATGTTGACTTACAACAGTTCATTTAGTGACTCTTTGAAGTTACAGCGGCACTGAAAAAAGTATCTTATTACCATTTTTCACACTTATGACCATCACAGCATCCCTGTGATCATGATTTACATTCAGATGTTTGACAACAGGTTTCATATTTATGACGGCTGCAGTGTCCCGGCTTCATGTAACCAACTTCTGCAAACTTCTGACAAGCAAAGTCAATGGGGAAGCCACATTCACTTAACAACTATGTTACTAATTTAACAACTGCAGTGATTCCCTTAACAACTGTGGCAAGAAAAGTTGCAAAATGGAACAAAACTCACTTGACACATTTCCCATTTAGCAACATAAATCCTGGGCTCAATTGTGGTTGTACATCAAGGACTAACTGTATATGTACTAGATGTATACATGTACCTATATGGACATGCACAGTGTTTTGGTGTGTATAGAATAATTTACAGTCAGTTTTAGTTAGAATATATAATGCAGTGAGAAGGATGGATCTGAAAATTAATACGTCAAGGGCCAAGGGATTGCCAGAGAAAACAAAGGGTAAATGATGTGAAGTTATATTGATGATTGGTTTCTTTGTTTGTTTGTATCCTTCCCCTGCCACGCCCACCAAGCCATAACCACAGAACCGGTAGTAAAATAATTTGAATCCCACCACTGCCAGAAGAGCAATGGGTGACAGTTGACGTGCCCAGAGAGATGGCTCTGCATGCCACTTCCAGCATGCATGTCATTCCGATCACGGGTATTGTTCTGACCCAGGCTTTGTCCAAATTAAGGAAACACAAACTGAGTGTAAAATCAAATCTATTTTAATACAACGCTGGGGATTTCTTGCATTCCTAGCCAGAACTAATTATACACAGTTCTCTGAGATAAGCTCACACCTTTCAGAGTTGTAGAAGACTGCTAAGAAACAGAAGTCCAATTGCTTAGAATATAAACCGATAGGAGTTCCAGCAAAAACAAATCAGAGTCCCCAGGGCTTCACTGAGGAATCAGAATCTAATGAACTTCTTTGCTTCCTGCAAAGAATACATCACCAAGGCTGACTTTTATCCCTCATGGGAGGGGCAATTACCTTCCAGCCTTACTCCCGAGTTGCCCTCTCTGCTACAGCTGCTCTCACCTTCTAGCAGCTCTGCGCAGATGCACACGGGGACAGGCTCCCCTGGGTCCTCTGTTTTACTGTTGCCAGACTCCAAAGGCTCCGAAGGCAGCACCCCACTCCCAGATGGTCCTGGCCGCATCCCTGCATCAGATGCAGGACTCTTGTCCAAGTCCTTGTCAGACTTTCTGACTGGTAGTTCCCTTTCGTCCTCACTATCCGATACCTCTGCCGTCTGCACCAGCTGCCAGCGAACCACAACAGGTATAGAGTCTCTTACTTCAGACGGGGGTTGGACTAGAAGACTTCCAAGATCCCTTCCAGCTCTATTCTCATAATAGATTTCACCAGCAGCAACCTTCTTCATCAACTTCATCTTCTGCTCTTCATAATTAAAACAAAGAAACTCAACTCGTGCAGCTCGATTTTTAAGCTCACCTAAAAGCAGCATTTAGCAACAAACTGCATTTTAAGTCTAGTCAATTGTGCAATTAAAAAAAAGCATGACTTCAGGGTTGTTGTTTTATAATCTATTTAAGCAACCATTTGCAGTCGAGCTGTAATCTTTTCAATCAGTTTCTAATTAGTTTCACAAAGCAAAGAACAAATGTGGACAGAGGAAAAAAATGCAACATTGTGTAAGAGCAGTGGCATGTTTGTCAGATGCAACATGATGAGTGCAATTTCACAATCCAAGCTCCTTTCCTGTTGTGTGCAGGTATGATGATGCCCATGCTCATCAAAATAAATACCGTGCTACTTTGCAGATTTTTTTTTAAATTCCCCTTTTATGATATTGTTATACAACTTGACATAGGCCAGTTATGGTGAACTTTTTTGTTGTGGTAGAGTACTGCATCCAGTTCTGTTCACCACATTATAAAAAAGATGTTGAGACTCTAGAAAAAGTGCAGAGAAGAGCAACCAGGATGGTTAGGGGACTGGAGGCTAAAACATATAATGAATGGTTGCAGGAACTGGGCATGATTGGTCTAGTGAAGAGAAGGACCAGGGGAGACATGATAGCAGTCTTCCAATATTTGAGGGGCTGCCACAGGGAGGAAGGGATCAATCTATTTTCTAAAGCTCCTGTAGGCCAGACAAGGAATAATGAATGGAAACTGAACAAGGAGAGATTTTACCTGGAAATAAGGAGAAACTTTCTGACAGTGAGAACAATCAACCAATGGAGCCGCTTGCCTTCAGAAGTTGTGGGAGCGCCATCAAAACCTTCAAGAAGAGATTGGACTCCTCATCTGTCAGAAATGGTGTAGAGTCTCCTGGTTGGGTGGGGTTGGACTAGATGACCTACAAGGTCCCTTCCAACTCTGATTATCTGTTATTAGGATGTTATTATCTGTGGTGTGCTGAAAGCATGCAAGCATGTGCTGGCACCCACAATGTAATGCATCCTGCCCTCCGCTGTGCATGCGTGTGCAACTTCCCCTCCACCCCCTTACCTGGACACCCAGCTGATTTTTGGCCTGTTTGAGGCCTTTTTCGCCCTCCTGGAGGTTCGAGGAAAACATCTGCAGCCTTGGGAGGCCAAAAAACAAGCCTTCCGGAAATACCGGTTCTGTGGGCGTGGCTTGGTAGGTGTGGCAGGGGAAGGTAAAATCTCCAGCCAGAGGTGGGATTTGCCGGTTCTCTGAACTATGCAAAATTTCTGCTATCAGTTCTCCAGAACTGGTCAGAACCTCCTGAAAATCATCTCTGCTTACAACCACTGCAGCATCCCCATGGTCACATGATCAAAATACGGACGCTTGACAGTTGACTCATATTTATGATGGTTGCAACATCCCGGGGTCTTGTGATCCACTTTTGCAATCTTCTGACTAGCAAAGTCCGTAGAGAAACCAGATTCACTTAAGAATTGCATTACTAACTTAACAATTGCAGTGATTCACTTAACAACTGTAGCAAGAAAGGTCATAAAATGGGGCAAAACTCACTTAACAAATGTCTCGCTTAGCAACAGAAACTTGGCTCAATCGTGGTTATAAGTTGAGCACTACCTGACGATTGCATGGTTTCCAAACTGTAGTATGATTAGAGAGGAGTAACACTTATGATTTAGATAGCTCAGAGCATTGGAAAAGAAAAGAAAAGAAATTGTGTTAATATGAATGACCATTTAGGGCATCAATATTACAAGTCTAAAATCATTTGTTGTTGTTGTTTTAATCCAAAATTAAACATGCCATTCACAGCAAAATATTGATGATATGATCATGGTTTCAGTTTTAAGCTAATTACTCCATATTAAAATCCCCATTGTATTGCTCTATGCATACACACACAAAGTGATAAAATACAAAAAGAAAGACAGATGGAGTAAATTTAACAAAAGTAAAAATTCCATATGCACACACACACACACACACACACACACACACACACATATAAAGGCCCCTTTTAAAAGCCAACCTGTCAGTAGTTTTGTTTGTTTGTTTGCTTACTTACTTACTTATCATGGTATGTAATTTCGTATACAAGCAAATGGACTGTGATTTTTGTTATTCTGCTGACGGGTGTTTCCCCTTTCCAAGTTCGAGTACAAGACCTTGCATGAAGGATGGTAAACCACAAGAACCTTTCTGCTGGTTTTTTGGATGGCTTTTGGTTTTGGTTTCTTGTGTGAAATATATTGCTGACATTTGAGATCCTTTTGCTTAAGAGCTTTGGCGAAGATTTCCAGGAACATAAGATACACAATGAGTTCCAAAGAAATTGCAAGGCTTACATTTCCTGTCCTCTCCTGATCTTTCAGAAACTTTCTGAATCTTAACCAGGTTTTCAAAACCACTATAAGCAGGTCTTCCACCTTCAGTGGTCAAATATCCACCCTTATCATTTGTTTCTATCTTGGCATGGTCCTGTTTATACAGATAATCCTCAATGTAAAGGCCCTGTCACACTGGCCAACGGATGCAAAACGTTTGTAAAAAGGACACAGCGGACGAGAAAAATGTTCCATCCGTTGTTATCTGCTCTCAAAAGGGGCAAAAATTTGCGTAACCAGAGCGGACAACACGGAAGGGAACGGACGGGGGGAGGACGCAGAGCAGATGGAAAGCGGATGCGGAACGGAAGCCCAGCGGATGGAAGTGGATGAGAGCGGATGGCACATCCGCTAGGCTTCCGGGGGAGTGCAGCAAAGTGGACGCGGAACGGATACAGCGGATGCAGAGCGGACACCGAGCGGATGAAGCGGATGCAGAGCGGAAGCCTCGCAGAAGCCTCGCAGAAGCCTAGCGGATGCCTAGCGTTCACTGCGCGTGCGGGGAGGATGCATTGCGTCAGCCCCGTGGATATAAAGGGAAGTAGCTCCCAAGCAGGTCACCATTCAGAGGAAAGACCTGCTTCCAGACACATCGACTGCCTTGCCTGCCTGCCCTGCCTGCCCTGCCTGCATGCCTGCCTGCCAGCCTTGCTGCCTGCCTTGCTGCCAGCCTGCCTGCCAGCCTTGCTGTCTGCCTGCCTGCCAGCCTTGCTGCCAGCCTGCCTTCCAGTCTCCCTGCCAGCCTTGCTGCCTGCCTGCCTGCCTGCCTGCCTGCCAGCCTTGCTGCCTGCCTGCCAGCCTGCCTGCCAGCCTTGCTGCCTGCCTGCCAGCCTTGCTGCCTGCCTTCCTGCCAGCCTGCCTGCCAGCCTTGCTGCTTGGCTTCCTGCCAGCCTTCCTGCCAGCCTGCCTGCCTGCCAGCCTTGCTGCCAGCCAGCAACCCCACAACCATGGGGAAGAAGAGAAAGCCCCAGCCATCTGCTGCCAGCCCTGGCAAGAGAGACAGGGCAACCCTCCCACCCTCTGGCCCTCACTCTGCTTCTGCTGGGGCTTCTGTAGCACGGGCTTGCTCTTCTGGGGCTGGGGCTTCTGCTGCTTCTGCTTCTGGAGGAACTGATGATGCTGCTTCTGGCGGTGGTGCTTCTGCTCGTGCTTACTCTGCTGATGCTGCTTCTGGCGGTGGTGCTTCTTCTGATGCTGCTTCTGGAGGAGCTGCTGATGCTGCTTATGGTGGTGGTGCTTCTGCTGGTGCTTACTCTGCTGAAGCTGCTCCTCGTCCTGCTGGTCCTGCTGGTCCTGCTGGTCCTGCTCGTTCTCCTAGTCTTGCTCGTCCTGCTGGTCCTGCTCATGCTCCTGGTCCTGCTGCTGCTCCTGGTCCTGCTGCTGCTCCTGGTCCTGCTGGCGCTGCTGCTGCTGCTGATCCTGGTCCTGCTGGTGCTGCTGGTGCTGCTGGTGCTGCTGATGATCCTGCTGGTGCTGCTGCTGCTGGTGGTGTGGAGGAGCAGCCCCTACAACCTGGAAGCCCCTCTGATGAGGGCCCATGTGGTCCTGCCAAAGGGAGGAAGAGGCATATGCGAGAACGGGAGAGGAGGCAATACTCCATCGAGGAGGAACATGAGGATGAGGTGCTGGAGTGGCTGAGAGAGAATGAGTATCTATGGCGGAAGGGACACAGGCTCTACAGGGACACCAAAAGGAAGCTGCTTGGAGAGAGAAGGCGGAGAGCCTGGCTACACTTCAGAGGTGCTCCTCAGCTGGTGGAAGCACATGCACACTTGGTACGGGAAGCTGCACCTCAAGAAATCTGGCCAGGCCGCAGTCAAGCTGGCGGACAGAGAGACCTACATCATGGCCAAGTGCAGCTTCCTGGAGGTTGAGATCCGCCACTGAGGAGCAGCCCCTCTCACAACCCTCTCTCTCAGGCAGCCTGCTGAGAGCCAGTCCTCTTCCGGCTGAGAGTCAGCTCCTGTCTCCAGGCAGGTGTCTGTGGAGCGTGCCACGACGGAGAACATGTGGACAGCTGTTCTAACCGTGGCGGAGCGCGTGGAGAACTCCCTGGCGCAGTGGGAGAAAGGAGACGGCACTTCCACCACAGTCCAACCCACATCCACCCCCAGCTCCACCTCCACAGAAAGGCAGAGCCAGACAGGAGGGGCAGAGCTACACTGTCCTGCTGGAGATAAGAGACACCATCAGGAGCAGCATAGATATCCTCTCTCAGCTGGTCCACACCGACTCCTCATCCTCCAACCGCAAGCCCTTCCTCACCTATGTGAACCAGACCCTCACGGACATGGCGGAACCCCAGTACCAGGTGGTGAAGGACAGGATCACCAATCTGCTTTACAACCCTCCAGATCCAGATGAACCTGCTCCCACCCAGTCCAGGTCTGCTCCTCCACGCCAGGTGATGTCCCTCCCATTCCAAGGTTTTCCACAGGCCCTCACCGACCAGGGCTATGGCTACCAGGAGGTCCAGCAGCACAGGCAGCAGCCCTTCCCAGTCCAGGCACAGACTCATCGGATGCCACCATTGCCACCAGTTCCACTGATGCCACCGATGCCACCCACGCCACTGCTGCCACTGACGCCACCGATGCCACCCACGCCACTGATGCCACCCACGTCACCGATGCCACCCACACCAGTCCTCACCCAGCTGCAGACCAGACAGCCCCACTACACTGCTCCTTCCTCCACCCCACAGCCAAGCCCGACCTCAGTATAACTGTCGTCGGTACTGGGGCTGACAACCCATGGCATGGAGGAAGGAGCTCTCAACATCACGGGGCTGAGCCACCTGTCTGAGAGCTTCCTCAACACACCGTCACCTGTTGTCCTCTCGGGGCCAGGCACCCCAGTGGCGCTTCAGACCAGCACTCCAGCAGCACCCACCTCCACAGCACCTGGACCCTTCACCGCTGAGACTGGGCATACCTCTGAGTGACAGAGAAGAGTGCCAGAGACTGGGTGGCTACCTGTGGACTTTATTTGGACACTTGACTTGGGTCATTTTTCTTTTACAGCTTGTTATTAATAAAGATTATCTTTGCTTCACACACTTGCTTCATTTATTTTTGTCAATAAAGTCTTGGTGGAAACTTTTAGAAATGGTTTAAGCCTTTGCATGCTTATGGGATGGGTAAGGATAGCAGTGGGGTGGGCAGGGATATCTTTGGAATGGGTAATAGCTGTGGGATGGGCAGGGATACCTGTGGGATGGGTTAGGATATCTGTGGGATGGGTTAAGATACCTGTGGGATGGTCAGAGATACCTTTGGGATGGGTTAAGATAGCTGTGGGATGGGTTGAGATAGCTGTGGGGATAGATAAACCTCCAGTGCAAGCATAGTGGGACTGTATGGTCCACCCTCCCAGGTGCCACACCTATGGCCCTTCATTATCAATACTAATGTAATCATTGATCCACACATGTCAACATAAACACAACTCTTTATTAAATGCCCTGTTCCTTGTAGGCCCACCCAACATAAATGGCCCAATCTCATCCGTGTGATGAGACAGCCTCAAGGAAGCATCCATTAATCATCTATCATCCTGTCTTGCCACTCCACTGCTCCAGCTGGGGAGTTGCACCAGTGTTTCAGGAGGTTGCGCTGCTTCTTCCCTTCATGTGAGGCTCTGTTGGGGCCTTACACATCCTCAATGTCTATCAGGTTTCGCCCTTGCCTGCATTCCCCAGGCTCCATGTCCCCATTGCCTTGTTGGAGGTCCACGAGCCTGTTCTGCAAGACTGGGTAGCGGGTGCGCATGAGATTGTGCAGGATGCAGCAAGCTTCCACGATGCTCCTCACGGTCTGTGGACGATGCTGCATGGTGGTGAGAAGTACCTGGAACCTGTTGGCCAGGATGCCAAAGGCGTTCTCCACCATCCGCCTTGCCCTGGACAGCCTGTAGTTGAAGATCCTCTCTTCATGGGTGAGGCATCTGGAGGTGTAGGGCTTCATGAGGTAGGTTCTGAGGGAGAAGGCGTCATCCCCCATGATGAAGTAGGGCACATCTTGCGTGTCGTTGGGCAGGGAGTCTGGATCTGGGAAGCCCATGATGAGGTTGCGTTCCAGCCCCTCCTTGAGGTGACTGGCGTTGTATACCTGGGCATCTGAAGCTGAGCCATTGCCTGAAGCATCGATGTACATGAACTTGTAGTCAGCATCGACCATGGTGAAGAGGACGATGCTAAAGAAGCCCTTGTAGTTGAAATAAGTGGACCCCGACTTGGCTGGCGCTTTGCAGGCCACGTGCTTGCCATCTATGGCTCCAACGGTGTGGGGGAAGTTCCACCTCTGATACCACTGCTCTGCAACTTTCTTCCATCCTTCTTCAGTGGATGGCACTGGAGGAGCTCCTCCATGTATTCTTCGATGATGGCCCGCACCACTTCTCTGACCACAATGCTGATGTTGTTGTGTGGCACCCTCCAGCCGTACTGCATGCTCCTGTAGGTGGTTCCTGAGGCCAGATGGCGCAGAGTCAGTGCCACCTTGAGCCCAGGTTCCAGGCTGGGCTGGAAGTTGGTGTTTGCCTTGGTCAACCTGGGTGTCAGCCGCTCTACAACTTCGTCAAACATGGCTGGAGGCATCCTCATGAAGTTCTGGAATGCACGAGGGTCTTCGTTCCTCAGCTCCACCATCAGCTTGTTGTACAATCCGTACTCTGCTCTTCTCCCGATCCATCTTTGGACCCAGACGCTTCTTGGCCGCCTTCTTTTCTTCCCGTAGTAGAGTTGAAAGAGCCTGTAGATGGCTTCGCACTGTTGCAGAACGATGGTGGCTGCCAAAAGGACTGTGTTACGATCCATGGTGGACATGACTGGATGCTGTGGAAGAGCAAGAGGCAGATGAAGGCTGCAGAGGTCTGCACAGCAGGGCTGCTGGTCTGAAAGTGAGATCCAGGTGAGTTGCTCCCCCTTTTTATAGGCAGTATAGGTTTTTCCCTATGTGTCCTTTTGCATCCTCTAGGCATCCTCTAGACATCCTTAATATCCGAGATAGGTCCCCTCTGTGAACGTTTTTTCCGTTTTAAATGCTTTGTTTGCGAGCTGCATCCGCTTTCACCCTTTCTACGTCCATGCTACTAACGCTTTGTGTCCGTTCCGCGTCCATTTCGCTTCCTCCCTGTGTCCGCTTTCTGCTGGAGCGGATTTGAGTTGCGCGGATGCGCAGCGGATGCCTAGCGGACGTAGCGGACGGGTAACGGATGACGGACGGATGTAGAACGGATGTTCCCCGTATGCGTTGCGGATGCAGAATAGACGTGTTGGATACATTTTCCGCTCAAAAAGTTTTGAGCAGCTCAAAACTTTTTGAGCGGATGGAACCTCAGTCGACGGATGCTGGACGGATAGAGAGGTAGAAAAACGGACGCAGTGAGTACAGAACGGATGCATCGCGTTAACCAATGGATGGCAAGTGTTTCTCTCCGTTTTACATCCTCTTTCCATCCATTGGTGCAGTGTGACATGGGCTTAAGACTACAACTGAGCCTAATGCTTCTATTGTTAAGTGAGACAATTGTTAAATGACCCAAAGGTGCTGCTTTTTCAGGAGGCAACTGGACTTTCTTGTTGTTTCTTTGAAGACGTTTTGCTTCTGATCCAAGAAGCTTCTTCAGTTCTGGCAGGGTGATGGGAATGGAAGGATTTCTATTCCATGCAGACAGCTGGTCATTTGCATCCTTTCAGAAGGTCCTTGAAGCACTTGGAGGGCCACCTGAGTCGTGCTCCTGGTTCCTGTAGTCTGAATTTTTTTTCCTCTGGAAATCCATTCCTGCTTCCACACCGTTCAAAGGGTGTCCATCCCAAATTGTATTGCTAAAAGTCTGTAGAGATTCTCAATCATCCAGGGCATGGTTGTCCCGAAGGTGCTTTTGCAGGAAGGCAACTGGACTTCCTTGTTTTTTCTCTTTGAAGATGTTTCGCTCAGTGATGGGATTCAAATAATTTTACTACTGGTTCTGTGGCCATGGCTTGGTGGACGTGGCAGGGGAAGGATACTGTAAAATCTCCATTCCCTCCCCACCCCACTAACCTGCTTTCCAGCTCCATTCTCCTGTGCAGGGCAACCAAAGAAGAGCCAGCCGATCAGCTGGGACTCGGGAGGCAGAGAAGAGATGGGGGTGGGGCCAGTCAGAGGAGGTATTTCCCTGTTCTCCAAACTCCTCAAAATTTCCACTACCAATTCTCCAGAACCTGCTGAATGCCACCTTCTTCAGCTCTGACAGGATGACCAGCTGTCTGCAAGGACTAGAAATCTTTCCATTCCCCACCATCCTGTCAGAACTGAAGAAGCTTCTTGGATGAGAAGCGAAACATCTTCAAAAACAAAACAAAACAAGAAAGCCCAGTTGTCTCCTGAAAAAAGCACTTTTGGGACAACCATGACCTGGATGACTGAGAATCTCTACTGCAGTGATGGCAAACTCTTTTTTTGTGGTGTGCTGATAGCGCATGTGTGTGTGTGCTGGCACCCACAATGCAATGTGCTCCACCCCCCTGTGCATGCGCATGCAATACCGCCCTTATCTGCACTCCTCCAAGCTGATTTTCGGGCTGTTTGAGGTCATTTCCGTCCTCCCGGAGGCTCGAGGAAAGCCTCTGCAGCATCAGGAGGCTGAAAAATGGGCTTTCTGGAAATACTGGAAGTGCCTGTTTTCTGCCTATGGAAGGCTTCTGGGGCCCGAGGGAGGTCATCTTGCCCACCTGGAGGCTCGAGGGCAGCCTCTACAACATCAGGAGGCTGAAAACAGGCCTGCTTTGACACTTCCGGTATTTCCTGAAGGCCCATTTTATAGCCGCACGAGGCAGCAGAGGCTTCCCTGAAGACACCGGGAGGGTGAAAACGGCCTCCCCCAGGTTCAAGAGGCCTTCGGTAGGCTGAAAATGGGCACTTCCAATATTTCTGGAAGGCCCATTTTTCAGCCTCCTGAGGCTACAAAGGCTTTTTGTTAAGCCTGGGTTCCCCAACCAGGGTTAGGTAGACAAGCTAAACA
>BLBF01000066.1:4898971-4910851 GCA_015471245.1 Laticauda colubrina
TAGTATTTCACCTAAAACAGTTAGGGTGGACAATGTTATCCCTAACACTTTTGTTGAGCCTCCTGGAGGGCGAAAACAGCCTCAAATGGGCAGAAAATCAGCTGGGAGGCGTGCGCATGCACAATGTAGGTAGGTTTGGCTGGGACTCGCATGCCCGCCCAAATGGCTGTGTGCCACCTGTGGCACGCATGCCATAGGTTCACCATCATGGCTCTATACAATTGTTTAATGAGTTTTGCCTCATTTTATGACCTTTCTTGCCATAGTTGTTAAATGAATCACTATAGTTATAAAGTTAGTCCCACTTCCTCATTGTCTTGCTTGTCAGAAGATTACAAAAGGTAATCATATGACCCCGGAACAATGCAATTGTTGTAAATATGAGCCAGTGGCCAAGCATTTGAATTTTAATCACACGCTCATGGGGATGCTCAAACATTTGTAAGTGTGAAAAACAGTAATTAAGTCACTTTTTTTCAGTGCCATTTTAACTAGTGAAGATCACGAAATGAACTGTTGTAAATCGAGGATTTCCCTTATCCTTGTGCATGTGTTTTAATGAAAGTCTCCCTTTAGCAGTTAGGAATCGAGGCATTTAAAAAACTCAAAGGAAACATTTGACAAGCACTGATTTTTTTTTAAGGCTGAATTTCCATTTTTACATGACAAATACCCTGAATCATAACAAACATATAATGTCCTGGTCACAAGATGTACAGTACAGTTATTGAGCCAACATATAATTTTTACTATTTCGTGTTTCTGGTAAATATTTCAGGTAAATAAGAATTTGATAAGAACAAACACAGGGTTTTTCCCACGTACATTTTCTCTCCATCTGAATTTTCCTTACTACATTGCCCAGAATGAGGAAATATGTTGCCAAAAAGGAAGATGAAAGTATATATTCACAACAGCAACAGTTATAACACTACAACCGTCATAATTATGAGTTGATTGGCAAGCATTTAAATTTTGATCAGATGCCCATGGGGATGCTGCAACAGTTGTAAGGGTGAAAAACGGTCATAAGTCACCTTTTTCAGTGCTGTTGGAACTTTGAACAGTCACTAAACGAATTGCTGTAAGTCAAGGACCACCTGTATGAAACAATTGGTAGGATCAGGGGCTTCTTTCCATTTCGGTCTTCCATTCTGTTCTATCCTGTTTATATGAGTTTCAGGATCTGAGGGTGATATGCAGTTGATCTGCTAATCAGATTTTCACAAAAGAGCCCTAGCATTTTACTTTACTAATAGTCCTTCTCAACCTCTACTCACTGCCACTTCTACCAATAAATCAGCTTTGTTAACTAAGTGCTTGATTTTCTCTTGAAGGCATGCAAAGATATGTGGACACTGGAGGTGTTTAAGAAGAAATTGAACAACCACTTGTATGGAATGGTGTAGGTTTTGTTGTTGAGCAGGGGGTTGGACTAGAAGACCTCCAAGGTTCCTTCCAACTCTGTTATTCTATTATTAGCTCTCTCCAAATCTCTTAGTCTCTCCTCCTAGGCAACTAAAATGTGCAAACTTCAATTCCCAGAATTCCCCAATCAGCCTGGCTTGGTAGGGAATTCTGGGAGTTGATGTCCACAAATCTTTTTTTTATTTTTTGGCTTATAATACAAAATACAAAAGAAAATAGGAAAATAGGAGAAGGAGAGGAAAGGGAAAAGTGTAGAGAAAGGGGGGTATAGAAAGAAAAGACATTGACTTCCAACTCCTTTTGATGCAGTAAAATAAGATAATCGCATAAAACCTCAGCTTTTTTGTTGCGTTGTGGGAAAGAGGCACGAGACCCAGTTGATCTTTTATTCTTTTATTTTTTCTTCAGGGACTGAATACCGGTGAAACCGCGGCAGCCTCTTTATAGCGGGCTGCTCACGGCTCGTGGCCAATGACGGCTCTTCAAATTTCCCACCGTCCGGATCGACCTATCTGAGGTGAGTATGCAAATATATAACACCCCTCCCCATGTGGTCCAGTCCAACCAATCAGGCCTCCCCTATGTTATGTAGTCACGTAAATAGGTGGGGCTCTTATGGTTTCGACTGGACCTGCACAATTCAGTCGTAGGTTTGTCTCCGGACTGTTTGGACGGGGTTGCTGTTTCTCCTGTCCTCTTCTGTGGAGCCTCCTTGAAGGTAGAGTCAGCCATGCCGCTCCCGCCAGGCCTTTAGTGGCTGGTTGAGTTGGCTCAGCCGCTCCCACCAGGATCCGAAGCCTGCTCCAGTCTCCCTATGTAGTCTTCTTCTACTATGGCTTCAGGTACGTTTGCGATTTCTGATCCGGGCTAATGATAGTCTTGGTTGTTGTACCATTGTTAGGGTTTGTTTTGTTATTTCTCTTACTTGTGGAGGGTCTCCCCCTCCCCTCTCGTTTGTTTTTGAGGGGTCTCCCCCCTCTCTGGCTTGGCTACTTTTGTTTAATATTGGAGTTTGTATAAGTTCTTCCCCACACAATAATTACACAAGATTACAATATTGTGTAATATTTTGTTTGTGTAAGTTCTTTCCCTTCCTCCCCTTGATGGTTAGTGTTTTTCAGTGTGGCCCTCGATCTGATTTGGTCTATGTGTCTCCTCCAGCTCTTTCCATCCTCTGTCTCTATCCTGTATGACCCGGGGTCCCCTTATTTGAGTTATTGTTGCCGGTATCCACAATGGTTCCCCCGTAAGGTTTTTTGCATAGACTAGGTCCCCTGTTTTGAATGCAGCAAGTTACTGGGGGAGTCCATTGGTTTTTCAGGGCTATATGTGGGATGCAGTCTGTCTAGGTTTGATCTTAGTTTTCTGCCCATTAATAGTTCTGCTGGGCTTTTATTTGTTGTGGTGTTTGGTGTAATGTGTTGTATACTTAGTAGCTTATTTATCTTTTCCTGTATATCTCCCATTCCCAATTTGTATAGTGTTTCTTTAGTATAACGGACCATGCGTTCCAACTGTCCATTCATAGCCGGCTGACCCAGCGCTGTTAGTGCGTGCCTTATCCCTTGTTCGACTAGGAACTTCTCAAATGTTATTGCTGTGAATTGCGGTCCATTGTCAGATACAACTAAATCCGGCAATCCATGTGTCGTAAAAAGCTTCCTTAGTTGTCTAATAACAGCTTCTGTTGTAGTTGAGTGCATAATGCTTACCTCTAGCCAATTTGAGTAAGCGTCGACCACTATTAAGAATGAGTGTTCTTTAGTTGGTCCTGCAAAATCAATGTGTATTCTAGACCATGGACCCCTAGTGTTTCCCACTTGAGTGCAGGTGCAGAAGGGGGTGTAGGTCTAGATTCTTGGCATCGTTTGCATGTTGCTACCCATTCCCCAATATCCTTATCCATCCCTGGCCACCATACATAACTCCTAGACAGGAACTTCATTCTGACAATTCCCGGGTGACCCTTATGCAATAGCTCAAGTATTCGTTCCTTCAATATGTCTGGTATGCTCACCCCCATAGTATACATCCTTTTAAAATTGATAGTTTGGTTTGTCTATTCCGAAACGGTTTAACAGTCTCGTCACTAGCAGTTTCTGGCCACCCTTTACCTATCCAATTTAAGATCTGCACCAGGTTTCTGTCTCTTGTGGTTTCCCTAGCAATGTCTGTTACTGTTATGGGTAGGTTTGCCAACGTTTCAATTTGTAGGGTTGATGTGGTAGGTGCAGGATCATCTTCTAAATCCAGGAGGGGGAAACGGCTCAGGGCGTCAGTGTGTGTTATGTTCTTTCCCGGTCAGTAGATCAAGTTGTAGTTATAGGCAGCGAGGAATTCGGACCACCTTGTCATCTGCAGTGACAGTATGTTAGGTGTAGCTTTGTTTACTGAGAGAATTCCTAGAAGAGGTTTATGATCTGTGACAAGTGAAAAATTTCTGCTATAAATATACTCGTGGAACTGTTTTACTCCTGTTATTGCGGCCAATGCCTCTCTGTCTAGTTAGCTATAATTCCACTATATTTTTGATAGAGTTTTTGAATAGAATGTGATAGGTGCTTCTTTTCCATCAGGTAATATGTGGCTGAGTATGGCATCGATGCCGAATGGTGACACATCACATGTTAATGTTAGTGGAAGGGTTTCTCTGTATTGTATTAGCACACAGTCTGATGTAAGTAAGTCTTTTATTCCCTGGAATGCTGTTTCTTCTCATCGTCCCCAGGTCCAGGCAGCTTTCTTATCAAGCAACCTGTGCAGTGGTTCTGCTATCGTTGCTTTCTGTGGCAAAAAGACATTGTAAAAATTAATAAGCCCCCCAAAAGCTTATAAATCTGTTTTATTTCCGGGTCTGGAAGCTTCCTTTATTGTTCTCAGTGGGGTGGATCCCTACTTTGTCTTTGAGCTATTCCAGGAATTCAACTTTGTCAGTGGCTAATTGGCATTTCTCTTTTTTAACTTTAAGTCCCACCTCTTTAAATTTTTTTAAGACCTCCCTTAGGCGGACTTCCAGTTGTTCTTTGTCCTTAGCTGATACTAATACGTCATCAAAATATGGTACCACCCCCTTTATTCCTTGTAATAGGCATTCCATTAAGCTCTGGAATACCCCTGGGGCCACGCTAACTCCAAATTGCAGTCTGTTGCATTTGAATGCCCCCCTGTGAGTCACAATTGTTTGTGCTTCCACTGTTTACTGGGTCGACCAGTAATTGTTGGTAGGCTTGCACAAGGTCCAATTTCACGAAGATTCTACCTCCCCCAAAGAATGTAATAGGTGCTGTACCACCGGAACTAGGTATACGCTTTGTTTTAGCGCATGGTTAAAGGTTGCCTTGTAGTCTTCGCAGATACGTACAGACCCATCTGGTTTAATAGGAGTAACAATTGGGGTTTCCCACCTTGCGTGGTCTATTGGTTCTAAATATCCAATATCCCCTGTGCAATAAGTTTATCTAATTGTTCATCAATTTTTGGTTTTAACATGAAAGGAACTCACCTCGCCTTTTACGTTATTGGGGCTATATTTGGATTTAAATTAAATGAGATAGGGGACACTTGGTACTTGCCTAGTTCTCTGTTGAAGACGTCCTGGAATTCTTTCATCAGGTTCTCTTCCCAGTCTGTCTCAGTGATGTTGTTTTTTCCAGTTACTCCGATTACTAATGGTGTAAACCATTCGAGTCCCAGTAGCCTGGGGCAATCCTGGTCGACTATGGTTAACAGGAGGACCTTAGTGTGTTTTTTGAATTCAACTTTGAAATGTCTGGTTCTTACTACAGGAATTCTGTTTGCCTGGTCGTCTTTTAGTGTGAGTTTTTGTATTTCTAGCTCTCTTTTTTATGTCAGGTATTAGTCTTTTTATGGTATTTCACAATATCATTGATAAGTACGAGCCTGAATCCACCTCTATCTCACATGGCTGACCTTCTATGGTGACTTGCACATGTACTTTTTTCGCATTGATTGTCCAATAGTTATTGTTTGATGTGTTTCCTCTTTTCTATTGGCTTCTCTCCAGCGCTTGTTTCTGTTTTCTTGATTCCAACGGCTTCCTATTTGCTTTTCCTTCTCTCTGGGAGGGGTATTCCATCTTTGTCTAGGGCTATAGTTATTTTTGTTTGGGCATGCCCTAGCTATGTGTCCCCGCCATTCACAATACCTGCAAATAGCATCGAAAAAACGGCATTCAGGACATGGATGGTCTCCTCCGCACCCAGCACAACGGAATTCTGACTTCCTTTTTTTTCGCTCCCGTCTACTTTTTTCCAACCGGACTTGATTTACCTCTTCTTCTTCCTCTTCCTCTTCTGAGGGGGGTTTAATGTCCTTGTGGTGTGTTGTGGTGGTGAGTTTTTGAGTTTCCTCTGATGTCTTATTGTGTGTTTGACTAGTGTCTTTTGGGGTTTCCTTTATTGATTTATTCATTTGTCGCATGGTGGCTGCTGATTTTTTTGTTGCTTCCGCTGCGGTGGCTTCTTCTATTGCCTCCGTTAATGTTATTTAGGTTTTGTTAGTAGTCGACCCTGTAGTGTTAGGTCATATAATCCGAGGACCACGCTGTCCCTCATGGCCTCATCCAGGTTTAGGAATTTGCATGCTCCGCCAATGTCTCTTAGTGCTGCGACAAAATCTCCGATGTTCTCATCTTCCTTTTGGTCGCGCTGATAAAATTTGTGTCTTTTGATGAGGCATGAAACAGTTGGCGCATAATGGGCTCACAGTAATTTATCTAAGTCCGTCCACACCATTTTCTTCACATCGTGGGGTGATGCCAATACCTTTGCCATTTTGAATACTGTGGGACCGCAGTGGTGAGGAAGACGGCTCTCTTCCTATTTTCAGATATTCCTTGGAGAATGCTCCCTTCTAGAAACATGAGGAATCGGTTGATGTAGGATTCCCAGTCTTCAGTTGCTGGATTGAATGGTGCAGGTGGCGAGTTGTTCCCAGCCATTTCATCTCACTCGGTCCTCAT
Source organism: Laticauda colubrina (assembly GCA_015471245.1). Classification (NCBI taxonomy): domain Eukaryota; kingdom Metazoa; phylum Chordata; class Lepidosauria; order Squamata; family Elapidae; genus Laticauda; species Laticauda colubrina. Next base: position 4,905,381 of record BLBF01000066.1, read on the forward strand.
TGCCACATGTACAAATGGCCTCCTTTGTTTTAGTATCCCTTCCTCGTCACCAGTGTTGCATTATGGGAAAGAGACACGAGACCCAGTTGATCTTTTATTTTTTCTTCAGGAACTGAACACCGGCAAAACCGCGGCAGCCTCTTTATAGCGGGCTGCTCATGGCTCGTGGCCAATGACGGCTCTTCAAATTTTCTGCCATCTGGACCGACCTATCTGAGGTGAGTATACAAATATATAACATTTTTACTTTTACATATTAGTATAAACTAGCCTTTTCTGTAACAACAAAACTATCTAATCAGTAAATGTCTACGGAGCTTCTCAGTCATCTAGGTCATGGTTGTCTCAAAGGTGCTTTTTTTCAAGAGGCAACTGGACTTTTTGGGTTTTCTTTGAAGACATTTCACTTCTCATCCAAGAAGCTTCTTCATCTCATCCACTTCTTGGGTGAGGAATGAAATGTCTTCAAAGAAAAATCAGAAAATCCAGCTGCCTCTTGAAAAAAAAGCACCTTTGGGACTATCTAATCTGTAAAACCCAAAATCAAAGTTTCATTTTTTCCACCTCAAGCACAAAGTCCAGAAGTGCTTTCCAACTAGAAATAAAAGTAATTGTGATTTTTTTTCTTTAATCAAAGCAGTCAATTTAGCCATCTCTGCTAGATGACCACACATCTTAAAGGTTTCTAAGCTTATGAAAAAGTGGCCTAGTGGTTAGGGCACTAAGCTAGAAACCAGGAGACTCTGAGTTCTAGTCCTGCCTGTGGCATGAAAGCCAGCTGGGTGATTTTGGGCCAGTCCCTCTCTCTTAGCCCATGACATAAGGCTCTGGCAACAAGCCAGTTGATCTGTCACAACCAATGGATCAACACTGAGTTGATTAAAAAAAAAAACCCCAGATCTTGTATTTTCAGGAAAAGACTAGGAAGAGAAAAAAATTCAGGGCAACCTAAAATTACATTTGCTATTTAGCTTATAGACACTTCTGAGTCACATTCAAGCCATAATGAGTTTTGGTTTCAAAATCCTTTTCACACAGGCTGTTCTTAACTCTGGCATCCCCCATTCTAAACTGGTACATTCAATTTTAATTTCTTCTGAACTTTGCATTTCTCTGGGTTGAATTTCATTTCATTGAAAGTCTCGGGGGTGGGGGGGAAGCATCTATGGGAAATAGAAAGGTTTTATCAGAAGACAGTCAATCAATCAATCTCCATTCTGAAAGGATGTAGCTATTTATAGACAGTTTCATCATCTAGATTAAAGAGGTATTGAGGGCAGCTAACTTGCAGCTCAATGCAGGAATCCAAATTGTTAAGACTGCCCCCAAATTATGAATTTGAAACACCCTAGGAACTGTTGCAAAATATCTTATTGTCAGAGGTGTCCAACACAAACCACCACATTGGAAAAAATGAAAAGTCAAAACGTACATCATGACATTATAATGTGGTTGTCGTTCACTCAGCGTTGTTCACTTCTTGTAGACTTGCCTGCAGATTCAATGATGCAAGCAGAAAAGAGAGAAGATTTGCATCACAGCATCACAATGGGGTTTTTTTCCCCCTTTCATCTCCACAGGATGAAATGTTGATGTTCAAAAGAGATGTTCCTCTTCATTGCTTGCTTCTTATATACCAGAAAGCCACAGATTCTTGTAAAGAGCCATGGTGGTGCAGTGTTCAGAATACACTTTTGTAGGCTGACTCTTGCCTACTGCCAGGAGTTCAATCCTGGCTGGCTCAAGCTTGACTCAGCCTTCCATTCTTCTGAGGTCGGTAAAATGAGGGCCCAGATTGTTGGGGGCAATAGGCTGACTCTATAAACCACTGAGGAGCAGTATATAAGTCTAAGTGCTGCTGCTATTGCTATTGCTTTGCTGCAGTTGACTTGCATCTATAGATAAATCTATTTTAAGCAGCACGCTGATTCGAATCTGGTATCAGTGCACATGGTAGGAGAACTTGTAATCTGGACCCAGTTTTACTCTTGAAAACATATCAGAGGTTGTTATGAATCAAGCATCTGAAGGCAGAAGAAGCAGTGGATAGAAACTAATCAAGGAGAGAAGCAGCCTACAACTAAGGAGAAATTTCCTGACAGTTAGAACAATGAATCAGTGGAACAGCTTGTCTCCAGAAGTTGCGGGTGCTCCATCACTGGAGTTTTTAAAGAAAAGATTGGACTGTTCTGACCAAGGCTTCCTAAGACTGTAATTAAGCACACACTTTGTTCAAACAACTCTTGTTTTATTTCAACGCTGGGAATTATGTTCATTCCCAGCCCGTATTGAGTCCCAAACAGTCTCTTGAGATAAGCACCCACCTTTATCTCCTTTGAATTGCTGCCAACAACTAAAGTGCCAAATGAACTGTAAAAAACCAACCAAAATACAAAGTCCATGCAGAGCTTCAAGGTTTAATCTGAACAGAGCAAATGATTTTGCTTCCTGAAAAGGTTTCTCTACCTTTGCACTCCTTTATACCTTAGGGGAGGGGCAATCACCTCCAAGCCTTACTCCTGGGTTGCCTCTTTTGTCTTAACTGCTCTTGCCTTCTGGCAGATGTGCATACATGTGCACTGGGAACAGGCTCCCCTTATTCCTCTGCCTCGCTGCTACCAGATTCTGGAGGCTCTGGATTCAGCATCCCACTCCCAGATGGTCCTGGTCCCATCTCTGTATTGGATGCAGGACCCTCGCCTGAGTCCTCCCCAGACTCCCGAACTGGTCCCTGTTCTTCCCCACTGTCTGATTCTGTAGCCGTCTGCACAGGCTGTCCGCGAACCACAGCATGGGCAACCAGTTCTCTGAAATACAGGTAGTCCTCGACTTATGACCACAACTGAGCCCAAAATTTCTGTTCTTAAGTGAGACATTGGTTAAGTGAGTTTGGCCCCATTGTATGACCTTTCTTGCCACTGTTGTTAAGTGAATCACTGCAGTTGATAAGTTAGTAACCTGGTTGTTAAGGGAATCTGGCTTTCCCATGGATTTGGCTTGTCAGAAAGTTGCCAAAGGGGATCACATGACCTTGGGACACAGCAACAGCCGTAAGTATGAACCAGTTGCCAAGCACCTGAATTTTGATCACGTGGGGATGCTGCAAAGGTTATATAAGTGTGAAAAATGGTCATAAGTCACTTTTTTTCCACTGCTGTTGTAATTTTGAATGGTCACATAATGAACTGTGGTAAATTGAGGACGACGTGTAGTATAGGTTTCCTGCTTGAGCAGGGGGTTGGACTAGAACTTTTGGACCTCAGGGTCCACCAAACTCATAATTTTAAATCCCATGGACAAGAGACCCTGGGAAAACCCCCAAAAAGTCTGCAGGAAAATTCCCCACCCTGTTTTCCTACCAATCAATCATTCTTTATTTGGGATCAATGAATACCGTCTTCAGCTCTGTTCTCAGGGGGAGAGAGAGAGAGAGAGAGAGACAGACAGACAGACAGACAGGCTTCATGCAAGGAAAGCAGCAGAAACAGCAGAAGTCTTTCTTTCTCTCCCCCAAACTCTACCAGAAATGAGTCTTTGCTGGCGCAGCCTCTTGGAGCAGGTTGCCTTGCAGGGTCCCAAAGACTCATTTCTGGTGAAGTTTGGGGGAGAGAAAGGAAGACTTTTGCTGCTTTCCTTGCGTGCAGACAAAAGCAGAAGAAGAAATAAGTGAAAAGAAGCAGCCTGGTGGCCAGGCGAGTCATGTGGAGCGAGTGGGGCAAGTCCCCCCCCCCATCCTTTCCCCCCTTCCCTCGCTACTTTGTGTTGTTCGCAATGCAAGCGATGCAAGCCTTGTGTTCCCACGGGCCATGTGGGCGGCGGAGCATAGTGTTTCCATGCAGCCTGGATTAATTGCTTTGGGGGGGAACATTTCTTTGCAGACCACCAAAATTTCCTTGCAGATCACCAGTGGTCCCCGGCCCACTGGTTGGCAACCACTGGACCAGAAAACCTCCAAGGTCCTTTCGAACACTGATTCTATTATAGTTCCTGAATTAGGAATGTAGAAAGGGATATACCAAGCCAAGCCTTTTGTTGCTTCCCAGGGCAGTTGTTATCCAGATGTCCATGAGCCACAAGGGGGAACAGCAGAAGTTGCTTCTGTTCCTAGAGGTCGCAGAGAGCAGGCTCCATCCACATGTTTGGCTCTGGATGCACTATTGAACATGCAACATCTGGAAATTATGAGCTACAATAGTTTTTCTCAACCTTGATGAGCCCACATTTTAAATAAAACCTTGGGAAAGAATGTTCACAGATGTCAACCGCAGTGATGGTATGCTACCGGTTTGGACCAGTTCAACTGACCCAGTAGTAAAAAAAAGCCAAAGATCAGCTGAGAGGAAGAAACAAATCCTGGGACAATCAGCTGAGAGGGAAAAGAAGAGAAAAGCACAGAATTGGCTCTCCCACACACCCTGTGCTTTTCTCTTCTTTATCCTCTCAGCTGATTGGTGCTGCAGGTCTCAGCTGGTGTGGGGAAAGCTGCACGCCGGCTTAGGCAAAGCATGCCCACCAAGCCACGCCACTGAACCGGTGTTAAAACAATTTGAATCCCACCACTGGTCAACCAGATTGAGGGGTGATGTCTTAAAGTTGCCAAGGTTCAGAAATTCCCTCAACACTGTCCAACTATTACAAAGTCTGCACTACTATTACTATTAATCTTCTCATCACTCCTTATCACCCATCCCCTCCTACTTGTGACTGTATGACTGTAACTTTGTCGCTTGTATCCTTACGATTTATATTGACTGTTTCCGAATATGATGTGATTGCTTATTGTACCCTATGACTATTATTAAGTGTTGTATCTTAAGGGCCTGTTACATTGGCCGATGGATGCAAAACGTTTGTAAAAAAGACACAGCGGATGAGAAAATGTTCCATCCATTGTTATCCGCTCTCAAAACTGCCCCGAATTTGCATAAGCAGAGCGGACAACAACAGAAAGGAACAGACGGGGGGAGGACGTAGAGGGGATGTAAAACGGATGCTCTACGGAAGCCTAGCGGATGGAAGCGGATGGGAGCGGATGGCACATCCGCAGGGCTTCCGGGGGAGCACAGCAAAGCGGACGCGCAGCAGAAAGAGCAAATGCAGAGCGGAAGCCTAGCGGATGCCTAGCGGATGTACAGCGTTCACTGCGCATGCAGGGAGGATGCATTGCGTCAGCCCCATGGATATAAAGGGAAGCAGCTCGCAAGCAGGTCACCATTCAGAGGAAAGACCTGCTGCCAGATACAGCTCCAGCCAGCCAGTCAGCCAGTCAGCCAGCCAGCCAACCAGCCAGCAAGCCAACAACCATGGGGAAGAAGACAAAGCCTGTGGCATCTGCTGCCAGCCCTGGCAAGAGGGACAGGTCCAATCATCCTTGGCCAATAAAGAATTCTATTCTATTCTATTCTATTCTATTCTATTCTATTCTATTCTATTCTATTCTATTCTATTCTATTCTATTCTATTCTATTCTA
>BLBF01000066.1:4910861-4923545 GCA_015471245.1 Laticauda colubrina
TATTCTATTCTATTCTATTCTATTCTATTCTATTCTATTCTATTCTAAATATGGACCTAAGGAATGGCTGTGGGCATCTGGTACATCTCAGCACCAAATAAAGGCACAGGCTTGCTTGTTGTGAGCAGCTCAAGGGTGCAAACCGTCTGCCCACAAAACCTTTCGGGTTCAATAATGGCTTTTGGTGCATGCATACCCTCCATGGAATACTTTGTGCATGTGTGCTAGTGCATGTTGAAAATGGTGACCGGCTTAGCCCAAGAGCACTTCCGTACGTCATAAACCTCGGTAATTTTCCCTCTGTGAATGTTTGGTTGGAGTTTTGTGTGTATTTCTGAGTTGTTGTCCTGCTGAAACTATAGGACAAGCCTTTTACATTGTGCTGGGTTCCACGCTCTGACGCCCTAATTGTGTCACCAATGTTCTCTTGTGACTCAGCAGCGTTGTTTAATAAACCTAGGCTTGGTTGCCAAGGTGATATGTCAAAAGTTCATTGCACGCTCAAGCCACACCACTTCTTAATCTATTGCAATGGAGTGGAGAGCAGAAAAGTTTTTCTTCAGAAAGTAGAAGAATCAAACTATTTGGGGCAAGATGCCTGCTTGGGTGCACACATGCAAAGAGCATGACTCCCCTTTTTATTTAATTTTTCATTGTTGGAAAAAATATCCTTCTGGGTTCAGTTTCAAGTGGGATAAAAGACACTGGAATCATGGAAGCTTTCCTTCTCCAAACTCAGCTGTGAAGGTCACAAAGGGTGATCATGTGATTGCAGGGTACTGTGGTCATCGCAAGTGCATATCAGTTGCCAAATGCCTGACTTTTATGGCTACAAATCTGAGGACAGAATAACAGAGTTGGAGGGTCTTTGGAGCTCTTCTAGTCCAACCCCTTGCTCAGGCAGGGAACCGTACACCATTTCAGACAAATGTTTGTCCTATCTCTGCTTAAAATTTTCCAATGTTAGAGGACCCACAACTTCTGGAGACAAATTGTTCCATTGATTAATTGTTCTGATTGTCAAGAAATTTCTTCTTAGTTCTAAGTTGCTTCTCTCCTTGATTAGTTTCCACTCACTGCTTCTTGTCCTGCCCTCAGGTGCTTTGGAGAAGAGCTTGACTCCCTCTTCTTTGTGGCAGTCCCTGAGATATTGGAAGATTGCTAAACCTGTCACCCCGAGTCAGGGGTGGGATTCTACTGGTTTGGACCAGTTCAGCCGAATCCCTAGCTCCAACGATCAGTTAGAAATGAACCAGCTCGCTACGACGGTCATGTGGGCCCGCCCATCAACCCCTGCACTGCACTAACCTATATCCTCTTAGCTGATTTGCACGGCAGAGCAGATAGCCACTCCTCAGCTGTGTTGCTCCTCAACTGTGTTACTCCCCAGCAGTAACATAGCAGGTACATTTTTTTCTGGAAGATATTCATGCATGCGTGCAAAATCGCTGAACTGGTTGTTACAACAACTGATGGCTTCCTTTTACCGGTCAACAATAGAAAGCGTCCTTATATGTTGTATTTCAGTATGGTAGGTTGGCTTGACAGCTGCGGACAAAAAGGTATTACAGAGGGTGATGAGCACAGCACAAAAAATTAAGGGCTGTCCCCTGACACCACTGGACAAAATAGCCAGGACTCTTTGCTTTAGCAGAGTGAGGAAAATTCTCATGGATGATTCACACCCTGGTCAACACCTCTTTACTCTCCTACCATCGCGCAAGAGATATGTAGAAGCATAGCCAGCCGAACGAATAGGCTGAAAAATAGCTTTTATCCATGGGCTATCAGACTTCTGAACGCAACATAAACACCATCATTAGGTTTAATATAATAGACTTGCATGGCCAGCACCAAGGAAGCTCATTTCAATTTAATTGACAATAAATGTTTGATTGATTAATTGCTACACCAGCAGCATCCCACCATTGCCCCTAGTCCTTCATTAATCATTTTCATTAACCAGTTACCAGTTTCTTTGTTCAGCACTTTGTAACTTTGAATAACCACTGACGAGGATTACTAATAAAATCACTTGCTCTCCTTGTGAGTGGCATGCATCAAATTTCCCTACCCTTTGCACTTCGACCTCATTGCAGTTCGGCTCCAACATTTATGGATGGTGAAATCTCCCTCAAGTTGAGGTCTGCTCTTCATGACATGCTGAGGTTATTTTCTTGGCAATGTGATGGCCAACCCCTATCCCAAAACTAGCAGGTTGCAGCCAGTCCCTGATCTCCTGCCTCCAGAGAAGCCAAAGACCAAAGTCCCCCGGTTACATAGATCTTCTAGAGAAAGTGGTTCAAAGATAGCTCAAGTGTGTAAGTCTACGCTAGCCTTATAGCTGATAAGGAAACGAGATAATTATAAGGGAGAGAGAGAAAGAGAAAGAGGGAGAGAGAGAGAAAGAAAGGAATCCCATAATAAAGGGAATTCACTGCAGAAATATTCCCCCAAAGAAAGCATAACTAGATTGATCAATGTCAAACCAAGGTCCTGCTTGTTATATTGTAGCAGAGGCAGGGGTGGGATTCTACCACTTTGCACCTATTCGCTAGAACCGGTTGTTAATATTCTAAGCAGTTTGGAGAACTGGTTGTTAGAAGAAATTACTGGTCTAATCCTGTAAGAAAGGCAGGAAGGAAACATTCTGGTGTTGCTTACAGAAACTGTCTCTCTGTTTATCTTTATATACATTCTTGGCAGGACTAGACTTCCTGTCTCAGGAACGTGTCTGGAGTTTTTTTTCCCTCCTTTGCTGGTACTTTGCTTGAGTGGAGTGACCATTCAAAGTTACAATGGCACTGAAAAAAGTCACTTATGACCATTTTTCACACTTACGACTTTTGCAGCATCCCCACAGTTATGAGAGGCCAGGTGAGGAGATGCATGCCTCGATGTGAGTGACACTGAGTTGGCCAACCCACCAACTATGTCATGCCCACAGAACCAGTTGTTAAACAATTTGAATCCCACCCCTGTTTAAGAACCATGTTATGAAGTCAACATCAGCAGATTCACTTAACAACTGTGGCAAGAAAGGTCATAAAATGGGGCAAAACTCACTTATCAATGATCTTGCTTAGCAACAGACTGTTGCAGCATTCCCACAGTCATGAGAGGCCAGGGGAGAAGATGCGTGCCTCGATCTGAGTGATGTTGAGTTATCCACATCCAGACAGTAACATGGTCACCAAGCCATGTCCACCAACTAAGCCATGCCCACAGAACCAGTTGTTAAAAAATTTGAATCCCACCCCTGAGCAGAGGTGGATATTCAGCAGGTTCTGATCAGTTCTGGAGAACTGGTAGCGGAAATTTTGAGTAGTTCTGAGAACCGGCAAATACCACTTCTGACTGGAGATTTTACAGTATCCTTCCCCTGCCATGCCCACCAAGCCACACCCACAGAACCGGTAGAAAAAAAATTTGAATCCCACCACTGCATTGTAGTGACCAAAAACACCCCCCCCCCAAAAAAAATGGAATATACTACCCAAAAGCTTTTTTTGATATGGTTCAAGAATTAGATCTAGTGGATGCATGGAGGAAAATGAACCCAGGGGCGACTCAATTCACTTTCTACTCCAATCTACATAAATATTGGTCAAGATTGGAAATGACATGGGTGAACAGTGATTTACTTGAGAATATACAAAATATAGAGATACTAACAAATATCTGGGCAGACCATAATCCTCTGCAGATAATTTGGAAAGACCAAATTTGTAAGAAAAGCAGGTGGACACTCAATCCACAAGTATTGAAAGAAAAAGGGTATACTCAAAAAATTAGGGAAGAATTAGATGTATTTTTTAAAATTTAATTAGCAAAAGGATACCTCATTGCAAATTCTCTGGGACACAATGAAGGTGTATCTAAGGGGAATATCTATAGCCTACATGACCAATAGAAAGGAAGAAAAGTGGAAGAAGTGAGAAGGAGAGAGAAAGAGAGAGAAAGGAGTCCTATAAAAGAGGGAATTAACTGAAGAAATATTCCCCAAAGGGAAGCCTAGCGAGATTGATCAATAAGTCAAACCAAGATCTTGCATTGTTGAATGGCTACTGTATAGTTGACTCTTTCAAGGCGTGGGCTGTATAGTCACTTAGTCACAACTAGGCACAATGTTAAAAATTCCATTTCTAAGGGGTGTGGCAATGGGTGTGTTACAGGGAAGAGACACATGCATGACGCTTGTATCACAAAACACACCGTTTATAGTATTGACTCAACACGAGCACCTATTCTGTCTCAGCCTTGCAACAATACTGAATACAGGTCATCCTCGACTGACGGTCACAACCAAAAACACATGGCACCAAGGGGGAATTGCACACACATGTGTAAATATGTGTCACATGAGGGGGGATTGCAGACGCATGCACAGGGGGTGTGGGGGTCCAGCACGCATTGCCTTCTGGGTGCTGGTACATGAGCATGTGAAAGCGAGCGCACATGAAATTATCGGCACGGGAGCCGAAAGAGGTTAGCCACCACTGCTATAGGTAGTCCTCACTTATGATCACAACTGAGCCCAAAACTTCTGTTGCTAAGCGAGATCATTGATAAGTGAGTTTTGCCCCATTTTACGACCTTTCTTGCCACATTGTTAAGTGAATCTGCTGATGTTGACTTCATAACATGGTTCTTAAACAGGGGTGGGATTCAAATTGTTTAACAACTGGTTCTGTGGGCACGGCTTAGTTGGTGGGTGTGGCCAACTCAGTGTCACTCACATCGAGGCATGTATCTCCTCACCTGGCCTCTCATAACTGTGGGGATGCTGCAACAGTCGTAAGTGTGAAAAATGGTCATAAGTCACTTTTTCCAATGCCATTATTACTTTGAATGGTCACTCCACTCAAGCAAAGTACCAGCAAAGGGGGGGAAAACACTCCAGACACGTTCCTGAGACAGGAAGTCTCGTCCTGCCAAGAATGTAATAAGGGTTAACGGAGAGGCAATTTCTGTAAGCAATACCAGAATGTTTCCTTCCTGCCTTCCTTACAGGATTAGGCCAGTAATTTCTTTTTACAACCAGTTCTCTGAACTTCTTAGAATGTTAACAACCAGTTCTCGCGAATAAGTGAAACTGGTAGAATCCCACTTCTGTTCTTAAATGAATCTGGCTTCCCCATTGATTTTGCTCATCAGTTGGTCACAAAAGGTGATCATATGACCCCAGGACACTGCAACCCTCATAAATATAAGCCAGTGGCCAAGCACCTGAATTTTAATCACATGCCTGTGGGGATGCTCAAGGATTTGTAAGTGTGAAGGTCACTAAACGAACTATTGTAAGTCGAGGATTACCCTTATCTCTGTGCGTGTACTTGTGTTTTAATGAAAGTCTCCCTTTAGCAGTTAGTAATCGACGCATTTAAAAAAACACAAAGGTAACCTTTGAAAAGCACTGATTTTTTTTTAAAGGCTAAATTTTCATTTTTACATGACAAATATCCTGAATCATAACAAACACACAATGTACAGATGTAGTGTACAAGATGTACAGTACAGTTAATGAGCCAACATATAATTTTTACTGTTTCGTGTTTCTGGTAAACATTTCGGACAGATAAGAATTTGATAAGAACAAGTGTTGGGTTTTTCCCATGTCTATTTTCCCTCCATCTGAATTGTCCTTACTACATTGCCCAAAATGAGGAAATATGTTGCCAAAGAAAAAACAAAAGTAAATATTCACAACAGAAGTTTCGCCAGATTCAAACAATACATCACACAGCAAGACAAATGCAAATATTTACAGGACAGCTTTTTTCGGGTATCCAAATATTTATAAACGCTATAAATCAGTTGGAGTACAGAGTAACAAATATTTACCAACTTTTTCTGAGCATGTTCTTTCTTTTTTTCTTGCATCTCTTTCTTTAATATTCACAAATAACAATAAGTAATAGTACATTGGAGTCTTCAGTACTAAATATTTAGTATTAAGGTCTAAGATCTACTGTATATTCATAGTCTAAAATAATTTAATGAAGTTTGCAACTTTTTATTAATGTCCTATTTTAACATTACTTACCCTACCTAACATTAACTTTACTTACCCTACCCTACCTCATGTTCATTTACATCTTGGCAATCATGTTTAGCATTGATATAAATCTTTTTTTTCCTCTTCTTTAATGATATGATTTAGATAATCATCAGTGTGCTGTTTCCAGTTTCTAACTTTTGCTGTGCTCCATTATTATCTGTATTTTATCATGCAATAAAACATTTCACTTAGGGATAAAAGGGGGCCACCATTTCCTAATAATACCACCTATTCATTTATAGCAAGAGAGCCAGTTTGGTGTTGTGGTTAAGGCACCAGGCTAAAAACTGGGAGAAAGTGAGTTATAGCACAAAGCCAACTGGGTACCTTTGGGTCAATCCTTGTCTCTAACATGAGGTTTATTGTAGCTGGCAAAGTCAACCATTTGATACCACTAATCCAGAGTAAAAAGGGGAATGTCATGGAACTGAGAAAAAACTTTTGGAGATAGGATAAAGAGATAGCAATAACACTTAGATTTACATTTCACTTCATAATGCTTTACAGCCTCTCTAAGCCAGGCATAGGCTTCAAAAAATTTACCAACTGGTTCTCTGCTAGGTTGCTGGGTGGACGTAGCCATGGTGGGCATAGCCTAGTTGGCCTCCTGCACCACAGCTGGGGGGGGGGACGTTTTCACCCTCCCCGTGCTCCGGAGGTTTTCCTCGAGCTTCCAGGAGGCAAAAATGGCCTCCCTGGGCTCCGGAGGCCCTCTGGAAGCTGGAAATGGGTCTGTTTCCAGCCTTCTGGAGCTTCCAGGAGGCCTGTTGTTCTCCCTCCCCCAGTCACCCTCCCCCTGTCCTTAACTGGGATCAAAAATGGGCCATGTGAGGACTCCTGGGAGGGGCGGGGTGGGAGAAGCCAGCCAAGGTTGGGATTTGCCAGTTCACCCGACTGGCCATAAAATGGCCATAATATTAGCTACGGGTTCACCCGAACCAGGACAAACCAGTGCGGCTCACCCCTGCTCTAAGCTGTTTACAGAATCAGTATATTACCCCAACAATCCGGGTTCTCATTTTACTGGCCTTGGAAGAATGGAAGGCTGAGTCAACCTTGAGCCAGTGAGACTCGAACGAGATGCTGCCCAGGGAATGGCCAGATAAGAGGGGTCATGGCCTTCAGCTGGACAATAGGCAGAGCAAGAGGTTCAGAACAGACCCTCCCTAGAATCTTGCAAATCTAAAAATATAAATATCCCGCCATCTCCTTTACATCCTGAGAAACTAGGGAGGGTCCTTTCTGAGCCTCTTGTTCTACCCATTATACAGCTATGGGCTATGCCCTCTCTTATCTGATCATTCCCTAGGCCGCATCTCCTCACTGTGACTCCTAAGGCATTCCCCCACATATTTTTACAGATTGTGGCCTAGTAAAAGTCCATACTGAGATCAGTTTGGTTCAAGGGACAATAGGAGCTGATAGAATAGAATAAGAATAGAATAGAATAGAATAGAATAGAATAGTTTGAAGGGACCTTGGAGGTCTTCTAGTCCAACCCTCTGCCTAGGAAAACCCTATACCATTTGTCTGACACTTATTTTTATCCTCAGCATCTCTCATTTGGCCATGAGAGCGAACTGACTTGTAATGCTGGAAAGTAAAACCCAGTGGTAGCTCTTAAAACATCAGTTTGGTTCTTCTGTTGCACTTCTATACCTATTGATGCACTTGTGAATAATCATGTTGAACTCCAGAAAGAATGGCTGGCAAAGATGATAACAAACATGGCAAAATTGACTTGTCTGATTAAAGAAGGGACCATAATCATATTTATTAGTGATTGAAAATTCTTTATAGCCTGTTTACTGAAGAAAGAAAAAACATGAACTTACAATTTATAAATCTCACAATTAGAAAGGGCAGGCTATGGAAATGAAGGAAATTGTGTAGAGAGAGAGGGAGGGAGGGAGGCAAGAGAGAGAGGGAGAGAGAGAGAAAAATAAATCCCATTTATAACCACTGTTAGGAAGAAACCATTTCTTTATACAGTATTTTTTTTTGTTTCTCTTCTATCTTTTTCTTTTCTTTTCCTTCTCCACTACCCAGAGAAAGAAGGGGTACTTTAGAAACAAGAAATAGAAATAATAAATCAATACATATTTTCTTCCTTATCTATTCACTATTTTTCTTTTTTTCTTCTCTAAAAGTTGTCTCCTTTTTCTCTTGTTCCTTAAGAAAATTTTGTAAAAAGTGAACTCAGGCCAAGGGGAAATTCCTTTTGCTTGAATGTACCTTATGTAACCTTGCACATCTCTGAAATGAAACACCGAAGGAAGTTTAGGTCCAAAAGTAGGAAGTACAGCCAATACAAGTGAAAAAAGGGAGGTGGCCTTGTTGACCAACAAAGCCTGAGATTATTCTCATGCAATGGGGAAGTGAAAGCCTTGCATGTAATGCCCCAGCCGGCTGTTTACTGGCAAGATCTACTGTTTTGAAGTCATTCCAGAGGTGGTGGTGACGATTGGGAAATGAAATTCCGTATTTGAAGCCCCAGCCCTGAACTGCCGGGTATCAAGAAGACTGGTAAAATCAAGCCAGGCGCAAGAGAGGAAATCTCCCCTCTGAGGGAGCAGTGCTGAAGGCATCAAAAATCCCCTTTGCAAGCCTAATGAGGAATGCAAGAGACAGCTCAGGCCATGCTATCTGGGAGGAAGAACAACATGGGTGGAGGGCCTGGAAGCATTTATGAGAGAGAGCAAGGGGGAGAGAGAGCTTAGAACTACGCCGCCTCTGGTCCGATCTAAGTATAAGATATAAAATCATACATTGCAATGTCCTACCTGAAAATGAATACTTCAGCTTCAATCATAACAATACAAGAACACACAATAGATACAAACTCAAGGTAAACCGCACCAAACTTGATTGCAGGAAATACAACTTCAGCAACAGAGTGGTCAATGTCTGGAATACTCTACCTGACTCTGTGGTTTTTTTCCCCAAACCCCAAAAATTTTAACCTTAGACTGTTTACTATTGACCTCACCCCCTTCCTAAGAGGCCTGTAGGGGACATGCATAAGCACACCAATCGTGCCTACTACTGTGCCTACTGTCCCTATACCGTCCTATTGTTTTTTATTTTTCTTATAAGTATCTACCATATATACTCGCATATAAGCCGATCTCGCATATAAGCCGACCCTTAAAAAACTGCACCCAAATGAGGAATTTTGCAAAAACTCGCATATAAGCCGACCCTCAAATACCATGGTGTGTTGTTTGGGCTAATAACAAAAGAGTATCAATATGCAATGCACTGGTGAAGGTTCATTATCAAAGCATTTGTGTAGGAAACAATATTAAGTTAATTACCCGGTATGTAAAGAATCTGATGTTGCACGTGACGATCGCAAACACGAAAGCAGTCACGTGAATGACTGACTAACCAATCACAGCATGTTATGATCCGGTGATAGAAAAAGCAAAATGGAGGCGCCCAGAGTAAAAAAAAAATGTGCTTAATTAGACGTAATTATGTTGCATTTTATTTGAGGTACAGCTAAAATTAATATTGAAATTGAGTTGTAGTTTGTCGGAATTAACTTTATTTAGTGCAGTCTCAATTTTTATGGCTGTATGTATGACTGAATGGTAATGTCGATGATATTGCGTGATCTGAGAAGTGGCGTCATGTCAGTTCGTTTGTGTGAGATCAGATTTATGCACGTATAAGCTGACCCCCTAATTTGATTTTTAAAAAATTGAGTTTTAGAGTCAGCTTATATGCGAATATATACGGTATCTCATGTATTCAAAACTATGGTTATTCTTATACCTGTACCTTGTAAGCGATTGACAAATCAAATAAATGTAAATACACTGGGGCTGTGGGGTGGGATCAAAAAGGGCAAGATGAAAAACTATGAGTCTGTGGCTTGAAGCCTTTAAAGTATGTATCACATATCCCTTTAAAAAAGAGGCAGGGTTGCAATGAAAGGGCTGTGGTCATATTTTTTTTGTTCTCCTTTTGTTTACTAAATAAAAATGAGCAGAAAGAGGGGGGAGTTCCGTGGATATGGAGGAAGGAAGGGAGGGAGGAAGAAGAAAAGAAGGATGGGAGGGAGGAAGGAAGGACAGGGAAGGAAAGAGAAAGGGAGGGAGGAGGGGAGGGAAGAGGGAGAGAAGAAAGGAAAGCAGAAAAGAAGAAAAGAAGGGAGGGAGGGGGAAAGAGGGGAGGGAGGAAAGAAGGAAGAAGAAAAAAGAAAGGGAGGGAAGGAGGAAGGGCACAGAAGTTTGAAAAAAAGGAAGGGAGGGAGGGGGAAAGAAGGAGGGAGGGAGAGTAGGAGGGAGGGAGGAAGGAAGGAGGGAGGGAAATCAGGAAGATATACATATAAGGGTTTCTCATGCAAAATAGAGATAACCTATGAAAACTGTTTACATCGCAATTTCAATTAAGAAACCATCATGTTTCATTGAGGTTGTCCATATATAATCTATGGATATAAGCAACACACAGTTGTAGAATGCCAGTATCAGATCTTCAAGTATAATTGGTCTATAGCAGTGGTGGGATTCAAACTTTTTTACTACCGGTTCTGTGGGCATGGCTTGTTGGGCATGGCCATGTGACTGGGTGGGTGAGGCTTTTTGTGTTGCTTTTTTGCTGCCCCCACCCATTTGTGGGAGCTTCCTAGCCTCAGAAGAGCCTCGGGGGGGGGGGCGTTTTTGCTCCCCTGAGGCTCAGGAAGGCAAAAAATAGAGGAGGGGGCTGAGCTCCTCCCGCCATTTTTTGCTTTCCTGGGCCTCATCAAGGGGAATCCTGGCACAGCTGATCCTATGAACAGCTGATTGTCAGGAGGGGAAAAAAAAAAGAAGAAATATCTCAGGCAAATGTCAGGTGGTGAGTAAACGAGCATCAGGCAGGAAGGCGAGCGGATCAGGGCCATGGCCAGCCAGAAGTTACTACTGATTCGGCGACCCATGCCAAATTCTTGCTACCGGTTCGCTCGATCTGGTGCGAACCAGTTGAATACCACCACTGGTCCATACGTGATTGCCAGCTTAACTGTTTTTTATCGAAACACTATCCCCACATCAGACATCCCTGAGAGACAGCCAATATGGCTAATTATCATTGGGGAGAGGGCTTCATTTTGACTTCAAGCCACAGATATCTGTATCTGTACTGTTAAACATTTGTCATCCCTGTTCTGACTTAGGTTTCCCCAAAAAGCACTAAGCAGACTCTTAGTGAATTTCTTGCATTCACATTCAGCCAAAGGCCTGGCAAACAGTCTTTCAAAGGTCTAATTAGGAGCAAAGACCTTATCTAGCCTGGAGAGCTGCCAAGTAAATATTTGCAAACACAGTGCTTACAGGGAAGGACTCGGCACAATCTCTTAGATGCACCGACAGATCCTCACACTGCTGCAACGAACAAATTGTTTCCTGCAAACACCCCCCCCCCCCCCCGTTCACTTCTCTTTTAATCCCTATGGGACAGGCCATTCAGCATCCACCTGTGGCTTTACTCCCACGTCGACTTTTAGTTTGTAATAGTTCTTTTCTTTTGGCCGCTCTGTGCATGCGCATGCAAGGAACCAGCTCCAGCTGCTCCTCCACCTCACTGCTGTCCAACTCCAAAGGCAGCTGATGCCTGCCAAACTGCCCTGGCCCCATCTCTGCCTCTGACACAGAACCCTCCTCTGAGCCTTCCTCAGCCGCCAATTCTGGCCCATGTTCCTCCCCAACCTCCTCTGCTATCTGACTCTGCTGCCAGCTCCACAGGCCCATTCTGCTTGTCCCCAGCCCTTGTAACCCTAGGACAGAAAGGCACCATCTTGTCCTCAAGCCACCCTTCGCTCATTGTGAAGATCACCTACACCGTTTTTCCCTGATGAGCCTCAACAGTAGCATTTTCCAATTTCTGTCCAAGCGAGGGGTGTTGTGTGATTGATCTAATACATTTCATTTCTTTGAAAGAAAATTCCTATGGTTCAGATGGCTACTGTATGCAATAGTTCCTGAGCATTGGATCTGGTCCCTATTTGATCAATATTTCCTCTGCATTTCCTTCTGCAGGACCACCTGATCCTTTCTAAAGGGACCTTTTTGGTAAAATGTTGGATCTTATGAACCTTATTTTTTAAAGCAGGTGAAAAATGACAAAGAGGCCTGTTTTGCCTTCAACCCCATAGGACAGGAATAACAGCTGTAGGAATATATGATAGGAATTTTGGTTGCTTCTCTTCTGCAATTGATAGATGTGCTGGATGCAAAAATAATGAATATAAGGAAGTTTGTCTGTGGATATTCTCAGTCATCCAGGTCATATTTGTCACAAAGGTACTTTTTCTTCTTTTTCCATCAAAAAGCAACTGGACTGTTTTTTCCTTGAAGAAAAAAGAAACAAGGAAAAAGGAACCTAGATCTAAGGAGAAATTTCTTGACAGAACAATTAATCAGTGAAACAACTTGCCTCCATAAATTGTGGATGTTCCAACACTGGAGGTTTTTAACAAGAGATGGAAGGACAGATTTTGATAGGATGGGGGGAGAAATAGAAGGATTGTATTTTTAAAATATATTTTATTTATACATTTTTCTATAGAATAGAATAGAATAGAATAGAATAGAATAGAATAGAATAGAATAGAATAGAATAGAATAGAATAGAAT
>BLBF01000066.1:4923555-4935817 GCA_015471245.1 Laticauda colubrina
ATAGAATAGAATAGAATAGAATAGAATAGAATAGAATAGAATAGAATTCTTCATTGGCCAAGTGTGACTGGACACACAAGGAATTTGTCTTGGTGTAAATACTGTCAGTATACATAAAATATATAAGTGCTTAGCAAGTGTATTGTCAGTTTACTTGTAAATAATAATAATAATAATAATAATAATAATAATAATAATAATAATCACTTATATCTAGTAATAATCTTCCAACTTCTAATTTCTACCTCTATTGTCTAGCCATTGATAAAACAAATCCCATGTTAAAAAATATTATGTGTCTTCTTTGTCCTTTATCTTTAATGTTAACCTATCCATTTCTACACAGTCTAGTATTTTTCCAATTATATCTTCATCTGTAGGAATTTCCTCATTGAAAGGATTGTATTTCTTTGCAGTCATCTGGTCATAAGCCTACTCTCTGGAAAAAAAAAAACTCTAAGGAAGCATCAGTGGAGGGAACTTATACAGAATTTTGGGGCTCAAACCCAAGTTTCTCTAGCTAAGACAGTTGTTAAGTAAATCACTGCAGTTTAACAAGCAATGGCTTTGTTAAAGCAACTCTGCTTTCCCACTGAGCTTTGTGGAAAGGGAACTTCATGAGGACAGTGGTGTCACCCAGGCAGGAAAAGCCCAAAGGGAACATCAGGCCAGCTATAAAACAAACTTGCATAGGAAAAGAAATCAAATAAAAGGTATTGAAAGAAGCCCCCTAGACAAAAGCCAAATAATTAAGAAAGCTAAGGAAACAAGGAAAAGAAAACCCTTACACAGGACATACCAAATCAGCAAAACAAACAGACAGAAATTACAAAATAAATCACAAAGGAAACGAATAGATGATTACTACAAAACGAATAGGAAAAACCATTATAAAGCTAAAAGAGATTAGGAAAAAACCAATGATACAATCAAGCCACCCCACAGAGTTTATATTCCGTGCCTCGCTAAGTTTGCCTTCTGGCGAAAAAAAATAAACTCTGACAGGATTTTAATATCTAAAACATTAAACATTAAGCATTAAACAAACATTTGTACAAAAGGGAGAAAAAGGTATAAAAACCAGGAACTTACCATTCAAAGCCAGCTAGTTAGCCCCAGGAACGCAGCCACGCTGTCTCTTGCCTTCCTGAAAATAAAAAGATCCAGCTTTCAAGCAGTTGTCTGTATTCTTGCGCCGGAGCTCTCCCAGTGGGAAAATTCGAACCCTTGAAGAAAGGCACTTTGACAGCCTTTCTTCAGCTTGCTTGTCAAAAGTTCGCAAAAGTTGATCACATGACCCTGAGGCACTGCAACCATCATAAATATGAGTCAGTCACCAAGCGCCTGAATTTTTATCATGTGACCACCAGGATGCTGCAACAGTCGTCCATGTGAAAAAAGGTCATAAGTCACTTTTTTGATGCCATTGTAACTTTGAACTATCACTAAATGAACTGTTGTAAGTCAAGGACTGCCCGTACAGGGATTTCATTTCAGTGGAAATCACATATCTTCAAAGACCAACCGATAAAAACTTTTGCCATCTTTGGTAGGCCTGTAAGATGGTTAAGAAATGCTGAAACCAAGCAGAGGTGGTATTCAGCAGGTTCTGACCAGTTCTGGAGAACCAGTAGCGGAAACTTTGAGTAGTTCGGAGAACCAGGAAATCCTACCTCTGACTGGCCCCGCTCCCATCTATTCTCTGCCTCCTGAGTCCCAGCTGATGAGCTGGGTCTTCTTTGGTTTCCCTGCACAGGAGAACGGAGCTGGAAAGCAGGTTAGTGGGGTGGTGAGGGAATGTGGATTTTGCAGTATCCTTCCCCTGCCACGCCCACCAAGCCACACCTACCAAATTATGCCATGTCAACCAAGCTATGCCACACCCACCAAGCCATGGCCACAGAATTGGTAGTAAAAAATTTTTGAATCCCACCACTGGAGCCAAGTATGTACTTTAACTCAGAAGATGCTAAATATTGAAGTGCAAATAAAATCAGGGGTCTTCCTTTTAGGAATGATGGATACACAGATTGAAAGGAAACATGGGGCATTATTCTTACATATAGGATAACAGCAGCGAGACTTCTGTATGCACAGAGGGAGAGGAATATGCAAACTCCTACAATGGAAGAATGGATCATGAAATGGAACTGGCTGAAAGGTCAAAATAGATCACTTTGATTAAAAAAACAAAACAAAACAGAAACTGATTTACTTTGGTTTTTGTTTGGAAACCACTCTTGGATTTCTTGCTTGAAAAAGATGGAAATGAAACTTTGATTTTGGGATTTGATAGCTCGATCTGTTTTGATTATAGAGGTATCATTACTGTATTTGTTTGGTAGGTATACTTCATATCTTATGCCATTAATTTTGCGTAAACTTAAGAGTAAGATGTCACTTTATTATATATTTTGTAAGGAAGAAAGTTGGAAGCTACTCTGTTTCTGGGTTTCTTTCTCATTTCTTTTTTTTCTTGTTACCCTTTCAATTCTAATTTTTCTTGCTTTTCCTTTTTCTATTTTTTTAATATTCTGTATTTTATCACTTTTTGAAATTCAATAACATTATTTTTTTAAAAAACTACCCATAAAAAGCAAAGGGACTGGGCCTTACCATCCCACCAGGGCCAGCAGGAATAAAGAAGCAGTGAAATCTAACAATCTACCGTGTTTCTCATATAATAAGGCCGGGTCTTTTTTTTTTTTTTGAGCCCCGAAAAAATGTCTAGGCCATCTTTTCGGGGGTGACTTAATTCCCTCCCTTGCATCTTCGGGTGGGCAGGCAGCGACGGCTTGGATACTGACCTCGCCGTTGGTGGGGCACTTAGTATTGGGGTCAATGCAGGCAGCACCATATCCGGGTGTGCAACAAAAGTACTTCCTAATGGTAAGCCCCCCCCCCCATTTCGCATGTTTTAATATAGGCCTTAATTTTGGGGGGAGGGGCTTAATTTCATTTCATGCCTATAAAACATGCCGGGACTTCCTGTTGGGGGAGGCCGTATTGTTGGAGAAACAGGGTAGTATCTAATAAGCATTAGTACCCAAACTGGAGAAAGGAATGAAATCTGGACAGCAATTTCCTAACCTAATTTCATTTCCACCAGATTTCTTCCTCGGAGATGAGTTGGCTTGAAGCTTCCAAATGCAAGATGTCACTGACCCTTTGCAAGGACAAGCCTGAGGTGTGTAAAAATTGCTAAGCTTTGTCACTGTTACTTGGACAGAAGGTAGGAACATGAGTGGCAGTGACAAGGAACTGAGGAAGGAACTTGGTGAAGAAAGGGGAAAAACATGAAGCAAGGAGCTTACGTGGACAGTAGCAGGAACTAGATGGCCTTGAAGGAATCTCCTGAGGTAAACTCTAGTAACCTTTATGAGTTGGCACGGAGACCTAAGTGATCAGAACTGGTACTTCTGTGCAAATAACAAGGAGAATGTGTATACAGTATGCAGGTGCTGTAAATCTTCTAGAACAGTGTTTTTCAAGATGGGAAGGCCAGAAATAGGCCCGTTTCTGGCTTTCCTTGAGCCTCCGGACCCCGAGGAGGCAATTTTCGCTCTCCTGGAGGCTCAAGGAAAGCCTCCAGAGCCCAGGAAAGCACCCCCCCCCCACTCCACTGTCATGCAGGAGGCTGAATAGGCCAAACCCACCATGGCCAGACCGACCAAACCACCAGGCAGAGAACCCTTTGCTAAAAATTTTGAAGCCCACCCCTGGGATCAGGTTGAGAAACACTGTTCTAGAAGAGCAATTTGACCTGATGCCAATTAATTGATTAAACGTGATAAAGGAAGAAAGTGATCTGACTTGGAGATACATAACTACTGTCCATCGAACAAAATGAAAATCAACGTAGATAAAAGTAAGGTTTTATACGTAGGCAAGAGAAACCAACTGTATAGATACAAAAACTTAACTTAATGGCAGTCACTGTGAAAAGGATCTTGGAGTCCTAGTGGACAATCATTTTAAGGTGAGCCAACAGCATGTGGCAACAGCCCCAAAAGCCATTGCAATCCTTGGTGGCGTTAATAGAAAGATGGAATCATGATCACAGGAAGTTCTAGTAGCGCTTTACAAATCCTTGGTAAGACCACACTAAGAATACTGCATCCTCTTCTGGTCACCACAATAACCATTCTGGAAAGAGTGTGGAGAAAAACAAGAAGAATGATCAGGGTTTGGAGGCTAAAACATATGAAGAATGGTTACAGGAATTGGGTATGTCCAATCGAATGAAAAGAAGAACATGGGGAGATATTATAGCAGTGTTCTAATATTTGAGGGGCTCCTACAAAGACGAGGGGGTCAAACTATTTTCCAAAACACCAAAATGCTGGACAAGAAACAATGGATGGAAATTAACCAAGGTTAAAAGCAACCCAGAACTAAGTAAAAAATTCTGACAGTGAGAGCAAACAACCAATGGAACAACCTGCCTTCAAAAGTTATGGGTGCTCCATCACTGGAGACTTTCAAACAGAGGCTGGACAATCACTTGTCTGAAATGGTATAGGGTCTCCTGCTTGAGCAAGGGGGCTGGACTAGAAGACCTCCAAGGTCCCTTCCAACTCTATTATTCCATGTTCTGTGTTCTAATTAATTTCTGAATATTTATTAAATGAATACACAGCTGCACATTGTATAAAATGTAACCTACAACTTACACATAATTTCTTGAATTCCTCAAACCTTACAAAATTGATTACATATTTCCATCATACATCCACCATCTGTTTTTTTTTAAAAAAAAAAAACACAGATGGAAAAGGGAGCCTAAATGGACTCCAAGAGAGATGTCTGCTGCAGGTACATGAGTCTTTATTGGCATCATTCTGGGATGCCCAACTTGACATCAACCCAGGGAAATTGATCATATGAGCTGCAAACAGAATCTAACCCTCCGTTGCAAGGCCTCACATTTTCATTAGTTCCCAGAATGTCACGAGAATTCATGTATGAACACATCTTCTTCCTGCACTGCACACACTCCCCTGCATCTGAGTCATCATCTGTCATTTTGAACGAGTGACACCGAGAGCGGCTGAGCTGGTGTGACCACAAAAAAGACTGCTGAAAAAATAAGCGTGCAATTTGTTTCTCGAGATTGTGGGAGGAGAGGGGAGCACGTGCATTTGTTTGATGGAGTGTTTTTCACAAAGAAACAGAATACTTGCAGATTCCATGTTGCTCGGCAGTTACAGTATTTCTCAAATTTCTGGTAAATTTCTGTTTCTAGTTTTGTGATTAGATTCTCCACACATATTAATCATACCCAATTTAGGTCAAGTGACTCATTTTTATCCCGGATTTTATTCTGCTGATAGTCACGCTTTGTAGGTAATCATAGTTGTGTGATTCCAAGTTGCCTTTCTCCATCAGTAGTGGCTTTACCAGATCCATGTTGAGACTGGAGACCTGAATGAGAAGGGTATGGCATTTTAAACTATTTGCAAACATAAACATTCTAACCAACATCTGGCTCAAGGGCTGAGATCTTCAGTAAGTTTTGTTGTGTGTCTAACATTATATCAAACTTGCTATTTTAATAGTGTCCCAAACATTCAGTAGCTAGATAAGTTAATGACTGAATAGTTGATTTACATATAATTTGGAAGTTTAAACAGACCTTTTTCTGAGAAAAAGAAAGGAAAGGAAAGAAGGAAGGAAACAGGAAAGGAGAGGAAAAGAAAGAGGAAAAGAAATAGAAAAGAAAGGGAAGAGAAGAGAAGGGAAGAGAAAGGAAAGGAAAGAGGAAAGGAAATAAAAGGAAAGAAGAAAAGAAATAGGAAAGAAGGGGAAGGGAAGGGAAGGAAAGGAAAGGAAAGAGAAAGGAAACCCAAAAGGGCTTTTTCATGAGGCAACTGGACTTTCTAGAAAAAAAGTCCAGAAAGTCCAGTTGCCTCTTGAAAAAACACCCTTGGTACAACCATGATCTGGATGACCAAGAATCTCTATAGGCACAAAAGGAAAGAATAATATCTTAGTGATGTTGATCAGCCTCTATAAACACCCTTTCATACACAGAACCATAATTACAACATGATACAATTAATTAATATTAAAAGAGAAAAGGATGGGGCGGAAAACCTGAGAAATGTGGGTTAATTTAAAAAGCTAGCTCCAATTTCTGCAAACTCTTGCCCTTTTATTGAAAAAAAAAAGAGATCAAGAATGTTGACATGTATGAACTATCTTTTGCTGCCAATTAAGCGCCGACTTCTCCTTTGGGATTCTTTGGGGCAGTCCACATTTATGAAATGTCTCAATGTCTCGATAGTTTCCCAACAGTGGAGATATAGCTGAGAAGAATACATCCATCATGACTTGTATCAAGTGATTTAAAGGCACAGTATCAGTCCTCTGGATTTCAGCCTAAAAATGTGTCAATACCAGACAAGCCCAGATTAGGTGAATTAACATTACTACCTCTGAACTGCAGCACCAGCCAAAAGGCATTCATTTATATAAGTCACTATTAGCATGCCTTATATACAGCAAACCAGCCCTACAGTTGAGTTAAGGGCACTTTGAGATCAATGGAGGCCCATTTCATTATAATTTCCAAGAATGGGATGTTCAAATGTTATTCCAGAGGTATATAAGTGATTAATATAAAATTAACCAAATTCCTTCAATATCTTACAAGAATGGTCTACTGGGTTTGAAGGTTCAATTGTCAAATAACTCAGATTTTTAATGAGTGAAAGAGACCCCATCCATCCATCCATCCTTCCTGATGAATCTCAAGTCAAGCCAATGAAGAATGAAGATTCTACATTAAACCTAATGGATGTTACTCTAGCATTTTCATCCAGTGTTGTCAGTGAATAATTTTATTTTTTATTCCCCAGGTTAGGGGGAGACAGACCCACCTGGATTCTCAGCTTGAGGGGCACTCCTCCTCCTTTACCACTGAGTTACACTAGCTCCCATATTCATCTATCTATCAACAGTCTCTCTGAGGTATAGAATTTCTCCCATAATAGAGTGGCTAGGTAGCCAGTTCCAAAGCCATGGTGGTCAGGCTGGTATCTGTGAAGGATAATTGCTTGCCTAATGTATGCGCTTCTACTTAATATGGTGTGTGTGTTCTTTGTGGTACAATTGTGCAGTTAAATTAATTGTGCAGTTAAACAATCTACAATGATTGTTTAACAGTTTTTTCTTTAGAGGGTCACTGGCATTATTAAATGGTAAAACACAAATTTAATCTCCTTCATCTATCTATCTATCATCTATCTATCATCTGTCTGTCTGTCTGTCTGTCTATCTATCTAGTCTACCTAGTCTATCTATCTAGTCTATCTATCATCTAGCCCTTCATGCCTGAGTCCAGGCTACTTGAAGGACCATCTCACCCAGGGGTGAAATTCAAATTTTTTCCCTCCTGGCCCTGTGGTTATGGCTTAGTATACTGGTATAATAGTAATAGCAACCAGGGGCAATTTTTTTACCGATTCAAGTTGTCCCTACCATCTCTCCTGAGGTGGGCCAAGGTGGCTGAATTTCACCCCTGATCTCACCCAACTGGGATTGATCCATTCCAATTCTGCTGGCCAAGGAGGCATGCTGCAGGTCCCATCAGCCCAATTATTCTGGCTGGTGGGGTGCAGGAGAAGGGCCTTCTCCACTGTTGCTCCTGCCCTCTGGAACATGTTGTCCCCCAATTTGAAGTGGGCTCCAACCCTCCTATCCTTTCGTAAGGGCATCAAGACCTGACTCTGCCAGTTGGCTTGGGGCCCCAACAGAGTAACAGTGCAGTAAAAGTAGTTGACCAACAACAGATCCCACTTTCCTCTGTTCCCCTCCCCCATCCTCCCCATGCATCATCAGAATTTAATGTTTAGTTTTAATTTAATTTACTTATATTTTATTGTACTGGATAAATAGATTTTTATGATTGCAAGCAGCCCAGACTTACTCTGTGGGAAATTAGGCATAAATAAATAAATTTATATAAATTTATAAATAAATTTTATAAATCTCTCTCTCTCCAACATCTATCTGTCTATCTGTCTATCTGTCTATCTATCTATCTGTCTGTCTGTCTATCTGTCCGTCCATCCATCCATCCATCCATCCATCCATCCATCCATCCATCCATCCATCCATCTATCTATCTATCTATCTATCTATCTATCTATCTATCTATCTATCTATCTATCTATCATCTAGCTCTATCTATCATCTATCTATCTATCTATCTACCTACCTATCTATCATTGGTCTACCTATCTCAACATTAAGTAAAGCAAGATAAATGAAGACACACCCATTTGCTACGTGGGAACAGGCACATAAAGGAGCTGGTTGTGACAATGCACCCACCTTGCAGATTTTGACACCCCCCCCAAATGTCACCGAGTGTACACACTGAACTTGAACCCTAGAAAAAAAAGGATCCCACAACTGCGCAGTGAGGTTGAGGAGCATTCAAGTTGAGAACAGCATTCAAGTTGAGGAGATGACTTCAGATAAGCTTGTTCCAAACGGCAATCTTAATCAGCTTTAAATCTGATAAGCATGCAGATGTGGTAAGCTGATCTACCTTTCTAAATCAACATTTGTAATCCATGCAGGGAAAATTTCAGAGGATTCCCTTCCCACAGATGATTATATAACAGTACACTCAGAAAAAAAAAACTTTTCATGAAATAATATGAAGGGAAATGTCTATGGAGATTCTCAGTCATCCAGGTCATGGTTGTCCCAAAGGTGCTTGAAAAAACATCTTTGGGACAACACAAAGGGAGGAGAATGATAGTAAATCAGAGGTGGTATTCAACAGGTTTACAGTATTCTTCCCCTGGAGTGGAGTGGGGATGGAGATTTTAAAGTATTCTTCCCCTGCCACACCCACCAAGCCATACTCACCAAGCCATACTCACCAAGCCACGCCACGCCTACAGAACCGGTAGTAAAAAGATTTGAATCCCACCACTGTAGTGAATGGTATTTTAACAGGAAGACCTCTTAAAATATGATTGACTATCAGAATCTAAAGAATTTTCACTGTTTCTTTCAAAGGAATGGTAGCCCACATGACTGATGGCAGTATTTTTACTGTGACAGATAAAGTAAGAAATAAATTCAAATTTATTAAATGATAAAGTGTATATCAGTATATTACAAAAAAAGATAAGGATTCTTAACAGGTCAAAATGATTTCTAACACTATCAAAAGTAATTCATTCTAATTGATAGAAAGTGTCTGATAGCACCTTTTATTATTTTATTAAAAGTCATAAATTATTAAAATTTTACAAAAAGGCATAATTAAACTGCTGCTCATGAAAAACTATGCCTTTTAGCAAAATATGTTAGACCTTTCTCACTTTTTGTCATTATTTTTATAGCTCTCCTTTTACAATGTCTAATCAGGGGTGGGATTCTACCAGTTCGCACCTATTTGCTGGAACCAGTTGTTAACATTCTAAGCAGTTCAGAGAACCAGTTGTTAGAAGAAATTTCTGGCCTAATCCTGTAAGGAAGGCAGGAAGGAAACATTCTGGTGTTGCTTACAGAAACTGCCTCTCCGTTAACCCTTATTACATTCTTGGCAGGACTAGACTTTCCGTCTCAGGAACATCTCTGGAGTGTTTTTCCCCTCCTTTGCTGGTACTTTGCTTGTGTGGAGTGACCATTTAAAT
Source organism: Laticauda colubrina (assembly GCA_015471245.1). Taxonomy (NCBI): domain Eukaryota; kingdom Metazoa; phylum Chordata; class Lepidosauria; order Squamata; family Elapidae; genus Laticauda; species Laticauda colubrina. The sequence goes on from BLBF01000066.1 coordinate 4,933,215, forward strand.
GCGTGCCTCAATGTGAGTGATGCCATGCCCAGCCAGTCACATGACCACCAAGCCATGACCACCAAGCCATGACCACCAACTAAGCCACGCCGACAGAACCAGTTCTTAAAAAAATTTGAATCCCACCCCTGTGTCGAATTTATAGAATAACCATAGAGGACACCAAACTCAGAAATCGGGAGTTTGGGAGACCTACAAAAGTAGGTAAATAATGTAAAGAAAGTGGTAGAAACGCATGGTTAAAACCTTCTCTTTTTTCTTTTTATTGGTATGTTATAAATCTTGATATATTGTGATGACCCAGAGTGTAACACAAACATAACAAAATCCAAAACATAAATAAATGTCCTTTAATGCCTCCAACTTGGCCCCTCTGTTCAATAATACTCATAAAAGATAAAACGTACTCAAAAATAGTATTCAAAAGAAAGCAATACAGTCTGAATGTAATGAGCAGATAGAGGTGAAAATAAAAACCAAACTACAATGTTAAGGCCCGGTCCCACTGGCCAACGGACGGGAAACATATGCATAAAGGAAACAGGGGACGAGCAAAATTTCGGGGGTGGCTCCATCCGTTGTCATCTGCTCCAAAAAGTGGCAAAAATTTGCATAAACAGAACAGAAAAGAACGGAAAAGAATGGACGTGGGTAGGATGTAGCAGGGATGTCAAATGGATGTTCATCGGAAGCCTAGCAGATGAAAGCAGATGGAAGGGGATGATACCTCCGAAGGGGTTACGGGGGATAATTGCGAAGCGGACGCATAGTGGATGAAGCGGATGCATCACGTACGCCTAAAGGAAAGAAAGGGGATGCCGTGTGGATGTATATCGGATGCAAACTGTTCACTGCGCATCCTTTCTATTTCCGTGCTACTTACGATGTATAGACGTTCCATGTACCTTTTCTTTCCTCCCTCTTTCCGTTTTCAGCTGCAGTGGATGTGAGTTGCGAGGATGCCCAGAGGATGCAGAGAGGATACAGCGGATGTTTTATGGATGATAACGGACATAGAACGTTTGTTGCTCGTATGTTGCGGATTTACATCATACACAGCGGAAAGTTCATCCGTTCACAAAGTTTTGTGCAGCTCAAAACTTCTTGCGCAGATGAAATCGCAGTGGACGGATGCTCGATGGATAGAGCGTATGAAACACGTATGCAATGAGTACACAATGGATGCATAGTGTTTTCCAACGGATGGCAAGCTTTTTTTAATGTTTTACATCCTCTTTTCATCCGTAAGTGCAGTGGGACTGGGCCTTTACTCTTACTCTTACACGGGAAGAGACCCGAACACACCTAGACCTACATATATATATATTATATTTTATATGTATATATATATGGATCTTTGGTTATTTGGGTTTTCTCCCGCGTAAAATTGGAAGTATTTTGGCGGTGTTTCGACGAAATCTCATTCGTCATCTTCAGGCCTGTGTCTTCGGCCTTGTGCTTCTTGGAGTCATGTGAGCTTGCAGCTGTTTTTTCTTTTTAACTGCCAGTCGGGGTGTGACTTGACTGGGTGGAGGCTTGGCTGTGTTCTGATTGGCTGGGGGTGTGTTCTCATTGGTTGGGGGCCTGGCTGTGATCTGATTGGTTGGGGGGTTGGTGAGTTCTTAAGTTCTGTGAGTTCTTAAGTTTTCGCGGGTACTCACAGATGAACTCAATACAGAAGCCTGATGATGGCAGATGAAATTCTGCAGAAACGTTGCTACCACTTTAAAAGCACAATGACAATGATGTGGGATAATATCCGAAGGAAGCTGAACAGCATACATGTAAGTATCCGTGAAAACTTAAGAATATATATATATATATGTATATATGTTTTCTGAGGTTTTCGCGGGTATTTGTACGCGGGAGAAAACCCAAATAACCAAAGATCCATATGTATATATGTATATACATACAAACATACATACATACATACATACATACATACATATATATATATATATATATATATATATGTTTTTTTAAGTTATCGCGGGTACTTACATGTGTGCTGTTCAGCTTCCTTCGGGTATTATCCCACGTCATTGTAGTTCTGTTAAAGTTGTAGCAACGTTTCAGCAGAATCTCATCTGCCATCATCAGGCTTCTGTATGGATGTGGGTCTTACAGCTCCTGGTTTTTAAATTTGAGGCTGGTTCATTCTGATTGGCTGGGAGCCTGGACCTATTTCATTGGACTTGGAGTTTGATTGATTGGTGTTCCTGGTTTCTTCTGTCTGTTTTGTGGCTTTGATTGGCTGGCAACAGTCTGTTCTTGTGTTGGAGGCTTTCAGTGCAGCTTGGCTGCGTGTGAAGGGACTTGGAGTCCAATGAACACAGGTCCAGGCTCCCAACCAATCAGAATGGACCAGCCTCAAATTTAAAACCAGGAGCTGTAAGACCCATATCCATACAGAAGCCTGATGATGGCAGATGAGATTCTGCTGAAATGTTGCTTTAACAGAACTACAATGACGTGGTATAATACCCGAAGGAAGCTAAACAGCACACATGTAAGTACCCGCGAAAGCCTAAGAAAACATATATATATATATATATAGATAGATAGATAGATAGATAGATAGATAGATAGATAGATAGATA
>BLBF01000066.1:4947837-4972647 GCA_015471245.1 Laticauda colubrina
TAGATTAGATTAGATTAGATTAGATTAGATTAGATTAGATTAGATTAGTTGGCTGGCTGGCTGGCTGGCTGGCTGGCTGGCTGGCTGGCAGGCAGGCAGACAGATATAGATAGATAACAGACAGACAGACATAGATGATAGACAGACAGACAGACAGACATAGATGATAGATAGTAGATAAACAGACAGAGATAGATAATAGATAGATAGATAGATAGATAGATAGATAGATAGATAGATAGATAGATAGATAGACAGACAGATAGACAGATAGACAGATAGACAGACAGACATAGACAGACAGACAGACATAGATGATAGATAGTAGACAAAGACATAGAGATAGATAATAGATAGATTAGATAGATAGATAGATAGATAGATAGATAGATAGATAGATAGATAGATAGTAGATAGACAGACAGACAGATATAGATGATAGATAATAGATAAATAGATATGGGTAGGTAGGTAGAAGAGAGAGAGAGAGAGATTGGTTATGTGATAGACCAGAGGTCTCCAAACTTGGCAACTTTTAGACTTGTGGACTTCTGGGTGTTGAAGTCCACAAGTCTTAAAGTTGCCAAGTTTGGAAACCCCTATGATAGACAGACAGAACCTCCAAGCTCAAGAGTGATTGATTGGTTATGTACCATCAAGTCATTTGCCATTTCTGTGGTTCACAAAGATAGATTTTTTTTTTCTCTCCTCCGGATGGTATTTGGTTCTGATCTTAACAGGGACTGTCTACTTGTCAGTCACTGTTTCTCTGGATTGGAATGAATTGTGAATTAAAGTCTTATTTTGCTTTTTTTTTTTTTTTTTTTTCAATTTCAGGCATCTGCCTGTTTAATACATACTTTTTCACCAGATTTCAGGCTAAATCCCTCAGTTAATTACTGCCTTAATGACTTCTATAATCATAGTAATTAATGATTAACTCATAATTGGTATACATATATAACATAATTATATATTTATAAAACAATGATGAGTTAATAATTAAATATTATGATTACAGTATGCTCTATGTTCTAATCCCCTACATTTTTTTTGCTTATTCTCATGTGGGTTTTTTGGTTTGGTATTCTTTTTATAGATTCTGTATCTATAAAAATACTTTAAATTTTATCAAATTATAAAAATAAAAATACAGAATCTATGTGAAAAAAGCTCTCTCCTATTTTGTATTCAAATGCCCTGGTGGTTTTTAATTTGACAGGTAAATGGGGTTTTCCTCAGAATTTTGTCCTTCTGTTGGGTGTTATTGCTGGTGGCCCTGAGCACTATTTTTATTTTCCTGGTTAAAAGAGAGGGAGACCCCAAAATGAAATGGATTTGATAAAATCAAATTACAAAATGGAGTTATGTTGCCTGAGTATAAAAGAAGAGCAAAGGAATCAAGGACATGTTGAAGGACAGGGAGCAGCAGGCAGTTGGAAGGGTTCTTCTGTGTGTAAGAGAAACTTTTCACAATTGCCCTCAGTTCTGTTGTTAGATTTTCACCCAGTTCACCTATTCCTTTCTTTTCTTCCTCAGGGATTCAGAGAGAATAGTCTCCTGCCTTACGTGTAAGAAGGTCTTGCATCTCAAAGAGGTGAGTTTTAACGCAATTGTCCTCAGACCTAAACAACCCTGTATGAGGTAGTCCTGGATTTACAACCCCTTGTTTAGTGACCATTTGAAATTAGGGGTAGTCCTCAACTTACGACTGCGGTTGAGCCCAACATGTATGCTGTTGCTAAGTGAGACATTGGTGTTAAGCGAGTTTTGCCTCATTTTGCAACTTTTCTTGCCGCCGTTGTTAAGTGAATCCCTGCAGTCAATAAGTCAGGAACACAGTTGCTGAGTGAATCTGGCTTCCGCCATCGACTTTGCTTGTCAGAAGGTCACAGAAGGGGATCACGTGGCCCCCGGGTCACAGCAACCATCATAAATTTGAACCAGTTGCCAAACCTCTGAATTTTGATCACGTGACCACGGGGGCGCTACAAAGGTCGTAAAGGTGAAAAATGGCCGTCCGCTGTTTTCAGTGCTGTTGTAACTGGTCATTCAGTGGAATGTCGTAAGTCGAGGACTACCTGTACAATAGCAATAACACTTAGACTTATATACACCACTTCACAGTGCTTTTACAGCCCTCTCTAAGCAGTTTACAGAGTCAGCCTATGGCTCCCAACAATCTGGGTCCTCATTTTACCCACCTCGGAAGGATGGAAGGCTGAGTCAACCTTGAGCCAGCCAGGATTGAACTCCTGGCAGTGGGTAGAGTCAGCCTCTGGAACAAGATGAAATTCACTACCCATGGCAGAAGATACATCACCATCAAAGAGTTTAGAGGAGTTCAAATGAGTTCTATATGGCATTCATAGGAGCCTTGGTGGCGCAGTGCTTAGAGTGCAGTACCGCAAGCTACTCCCGCTGCAATTTGGCAGTTCGAATTCTCACCAGGCTCAAGATTGACTCAGCCTTCCTTCCTTCCGAGGTGGGTAAAATGAGGAGCCAGATTGTTGGGGACAATAGGCTGACTCTGTAAACCGCTTAGAGAGGGCTGGAAAGCAGTATATAAATCTAAGTGCTATTGCTATTCACTCTTTTCTGTAAGACCTTGCCACTAAATATCTATGGAGATTCTCAGTCATTCAGATCATGGTTGTCCCAAAGGTGCTTTTTCAAGAGGCAACTGGACTTTCTTGTTTTCTTTGAAGACGTTTCGCTTCTCATCCAAGAAGCTTCTTCAGCTCTGACTGGAAGCAAAACGTCTTCAAAGAAAAAACAGAAAGTTGCCTTTGGGACCTCTTGCCACTAATTCTCAGGATCTACCATCTGGCATCTCAGTTCACCTAATGATGGAGGTCATTCTTTTGGTGGAGGTTGATGTTAGAAGGGAGGGTACGGATTTAATGTTACCATGATCAACTCTTTATCATTGTCATCTGACTTCTTGAATCTTTTCACTTTTCAGTTTCACAGTGACAAAGCAGCAGAGAACGATGCTCTCGACACACAGATCGCCTGCCCAAATTTTGACTGCAGGTGGACGGGAACTCTGAAATCCTACCAGGTATTTTCAGTGAACATCAGTCACTTTCACTGCTTTTCAGTCTGCCTCACGGTTCAAAAGATATTAATATCTCATTAAGATTTAATGTGATACTGGTTAGGAACTGGTCCATAAGTGTGATGGCAATTTTCACAATTAATAGTACCATTAATATAATGGAAAAGTTAGAAATATTAGTGATAAAAAACCAACAGTTCAGATTCAGAATCAGAATAGAGATGGAAGAGAACTTGGAGGTCATTTAGTCCAACCTCCTGCTCAGCCAGAAGACCCTGCCCTATACCATTTCAGACAAGTAGCTGTCTAGGCTCTTAAAAACTTCCAGTGATGAAGCACTCACAACTTCTGAAGGCAAAGCTGTTCCACAGGTTACTTGTATCATTGTTAAGAAGTTTATCCTTAATTCCAGATTGCTTCTCTCCTTGATTAGTTTGCTTCCATTGTTTCTTGTCCTGTCTTCTGGTGCTTTGGAAAATATTTTTTTTATGGCAGCCCCTAAGATATTGGAAGACTGCTTTCATGTCATCCCTAGTCCTTCTTTTCTCTAGACTAGCCATACCGAAATCTAGCAACCCTTCTTCATATGTTTTAAATGACGTAATCGGTTAAATGAAGTATTTCCTGGATTTAAAAAATATCACATATCTTCCTTGAACTATGTGACAATTCATGAAAGAAAGACTGAGAAAAAAAAATCCCAGATACAAACTGATGTATTGTTGTTATGAAGGCATTAAATTAGCAATGTCTACAAGGGCTTATCTGGCTTCTAATGGACAATTCCCTGGAATCTTTGTCAGAAGGAAGCCATGTGAGTTAAAACTTTAAAATGTCTCTTACATGGACTTGGAAGTTTTTAGAACTTCTCAATCTGGTTTAATGACTCAGAGTCGTGATCAAGTGTCAAAAACCCTGACTCCTAGTTTGAACCATGCTGTCCTGGTTTTTAATTGTAGGAGCATTTATGCCACCCTGAGGCTCCTATCGGAACTACAAAAAATGATACTTTGATTCCTGAAGACCAAAATGAGAATAAAGAGAAGGAAACACACTGGAGCGTCACTGCCCCTATTATGGTAAGTTACTGAATAAACTTTGAAAGCCTAATTCTTTTCCAATGCATTGTTCAATGGTCAATTCTGAATGATTGTTACAGGAGGGCGTAGATACTAATTGAAGTGGTATTGTAAAGGCATTGGACACATTCATGGAGAATGAGAATTCATGGAGCATCAGAGGAACCAGATCTGGGCTCATATAGCTTCTAGTCCAGTGGTGGCTAACCTTTTTGGGCTCCTGTGCTGAAAATTGCATGCTTGCTTGCGTGTCAAAATGCAGAAGGCAATGCGTGCAGGGCTTCCCCAAGCCCTCTGCGCATGCACACGTGACCCCCATCCCCGATACCTCCTTACCTGCACTGCGCATGTGTGTGCCTCTCAGCTGATTTTCAGGCCTTTTTCGGCCTCCCAGACACTCGAGGGAAGCCGAAAAATGGGCTCGTTTCATCACTTCTGGTATACAGGGAGGCGTGTGCATACACAGTGAGGTAAGTTTGCCTGGGGCTCGCGTGCCCACACAAATAGCTCTGCGTGCCACCTGTGGCACGTGTGCCATAGTTAACCATCACAGTTCTAGTCTTTTGCCTGAATCATGGAGGAGATCTTAAATAATAGTTGCTGGGAAGCAACAGTACAAGAAGCCACAGCCTCAAGCCATGAACTCTTGTCATTTTTGTCTTTTTGAGTTACAAATGCATCTGGTTGGCCACTATGTGGACCCTACCTATATTCTTAAGATGCCACTAGGTTCCAAAAAGAACCTAGTCAATTGTAGGAAGAAGCACAGAAAGATTGAAGATGAGAAGTTTGAGGAACCTCAAGAGAAAATGAGGATTTTCAATCAAAACATGGAAGAACAGCATGAACAATATCTGAGGGCTGCCACAGGGAGGAAGGGGTCAAGCTGTTTTCTAAAGCGGCTGTAGGTCAGACAAGGAATAATGGATGGAAACCGAACAAGCAGAGATTTAACCTGGAAATAAGGAGAAGCTTTCTGACAGTGAGAACAATCAACCAATGGAACAGCTTTGCCTTCGAAAGCTGTGGGAGCTTCCATCACTTGAGACTTTCAAGAAGAGATTGGACTGCCATTTGTCAGAAATGGTGTAGGGTCTCCCACTTGGGCAGGGGGTTGGACTAGATGACCTACAAGGTCCTTTCCAACTCTGATTATCTGTTATCTGTTAACAAATGTCACTCTGAATGCAAGGTTTAGAGAAAGGGTGATTTTATTGTAAGGTCCTATTGATTTAGAAAGGAGACTCAGTGGCTAAGATGCTGAGCTTGTCGATCAGAAAAGTCGGCAGTTTGGCGGTTAGAATCCCTAGCGCCGCATCATGGAATGAGCTCCCGTTACCTGTCCCAGCTTCTGCCAACCTAGCAGTTCGAAAGCACGTAAAAAATGAAAGTCGAAAAATAGGGACCGTTTTGGTGGGAAGGTAACAGCGTTCCATGCGCCTTTGGCGTTTAGTCATGCCACATGACCATGGAAACGTCTTCAGACAGCACTGGCTCTTTGGCTTTGTAACAGAGAAGAGCACGCCCCCTAGAGCCGGAAATGAGTAGCACATATGTGTGAAGAGACCCTTTACTTGAATTGATTTAGAAACTATGAACAAAGGGTTATGAGTTAGGAGGAAAACAGTAGCACTTTTGAGAACAATGGTATGGGGAGTTTTAGTTTTGTGCTTCCAATTTTGGGGTTTTTTTTCCCCCTGATGTGAGCTTATCTTCTCCTTCTCTAGGGTGGTCCTTCACTGAACATCGAAGCTGTCCAGCTGCGCATGGAGGCCCTGGAGCTGATGGTTGCATCTTTGCGTCGGCAGCTAAATCAGCAAGTCTCCAATGTAAAAACTCTCCAACACTGCTGTTCCCAGTATGAGGAGTTGCTCAAAATTTCTCAGGGAACACATAACAGCCCACATGGAACCAAAGGTTCTGGACCATCCACACAAGAGCTGGTCAGCACTGATGGAACCTTGATTTGGAAGGTGGAGAATTTCTCCAAACTCCTGAAAGATGCCAAAAGTGGGAAGAGACATTCCATTTTCTCTCCGGCTTTTGCCACCCATCCTTTCGGATACCGCCTCTACGTCCGACTGTACCCTGATGGAGACGGTGTAGGCAAAGGTGGCCACCTTTCAGTCTTCCTGGCTTTGGCCAAAGGGCCTTACGATGATATCCTGCCTTGGCCTTTCCGGCAGAAGGTCACCTTCTCTCTCTTGGATCCCACACGAAGGAAGTCGCCTCTGGTGGAGACCTTCCTCCCAGATCCCCAGAGCACCTCTTTCCAGCAACCTCACCAGAAGCTCAACGTGGCCAGTGGAAGCCCTCTGTTTGCCAGCCACGTCGAGATTCCCAACTACCTCAAAGATGACACGCTCTTCCTCAAAATAGCGGTGGATTTGATAGGGATAGACATTTAATGTTGGAAAGAGACGGAGAGGTTCTGTGGTGAACTTATGCTGTACTTCCATTACTTTTGATATTTCAATTTTTTTAATTGTTTTTTTTTTTCTTTACTACCACCCAACTGTGTTAACCACAATTTCTGTTTCAAAATGGACTGTCAACTACTTCTCAGGATCATCTAAAACCTGATTGTTGTTTTGGCTGGAAATCATGGGAAACTGATCCTTCGTTATCCTCAGACTGAAGTTGGGCATCCACTAAACATTACAGCCTTTGTGGGATTTTTAATGGCCAGCTATTGGAGAATGTCTATTAAATGCAGAGAAATGTGGGATATATTTTTTTATGGTCCAGAATGTCAAATGCCTTCCTATAAATATCCAATCCTGAGTAATAGCTACTTTATTTATCTGGGGGAAAGGACCCTGCTTCCTTCAGATCAATTGGAAGTTCTAAATTGGTAAACAGGCAGATTAATTTTTGTTACCTGATAACTTGTGAATTGGCAATCCAAGGACATATTTCTTATGGATAAAGTAGAATAATTTGTAAAAAAAAAATCCAAAGTGCAAATATTCAACTGTCTTGTTAACACTGCTTTCAGTTTGTTAAAAATACACATTTGGCATAAAAGGGTGAAACAGAAAGATTTTCCACCTGATGACCCTTTATGATAAGTTATTATATATGGGAATTACAACCCAAAATAGGATGTTTGCAGTGGTGTGTTGTTACATGTGTGTGTGTGTATTTGAGGAGTGTTTTCCTATTAAATATTAGCATGGATTGAAGGAACCTGATTGTTTTAAAACACCAATTTTAATTGTTAATTATATCCATGGCACTATTTATGAAAAAGGGACTTTGCAATAACAGCTAAGGATTTTAAGATATATATCCTTAGTCTTGACATTTTTTTCTACCTCGCATTCTTATTTATTAACAACTCTGGTATTTATTATGTAAGAGTATATTTGTATTGATAATGCAAATAAAACATTAAAGTATATTTATATGATTGATGAAAAGCGTTATATGTTGATTATTATAGGAGAAAATAATGGAAATGCAGTAGCAAACTGATGTTTCGCTTTTCCACTTTAATGTGGTTCTTGGGTAATTGTTAAATATAGAGGATGTCCAATCATCCAGTGATTCTGCTAATCCTCAAAAAAATATCTTACTGTGGGAAATTTAGAGCCATTAGTTCCAGCCTGTTATGTGGGGTAGAAAAAAGGCAGATCTAGTTACAACCAAAGCAGATTGGTTAATCTGGTTAGGACCAAAACAGATTGGTTACAAGGACGTCAGGCCAAAATAAAAATCAGAATTTGGCAAAGAAATGGGGACCGGAATTCTCTTTTTGATTCATTATCACAATGGCTCAGCAGGTTCTCACCACTTCTGGAGAACCAGTAGCAGAGATTTTGAGTCATTTGGAGAATCGGCAAATCCCACCTCTGACTGGCCCCGCCCCCGTTTGACCTCTGCCTCCCGAGTCCCAGCTGATTGGCTGGGTCTTCTTTGGTTGCCCTGCATAGGAGAATGGAGCTGGAAAGCAGGTTAGTGGGGTGGGGAGCGAATGGGGATTTTGCAGTAACCTTCTCCCTGGAGTGGAAAGGGAATGGAGATTTTACAGTATCCTTCCCCTGTCACACCCACCAAGCCACACCACGCCCACCAAGCCATGGCCACAGAACCGGAAGTAAAAACATTTGAATCCCACCATTGTTTACGGCTGCTTGGCTAATTGACATTCATAGATATACGAGTAGTCCTTGACTTACAATCATTTATTTAATGAGCAATGTGACAACAGCACTGAAAAAAAGTGACTTATGACCGCTTTTCACACTTACAACCATTGCCGCATCTCCATGGTCACAGGATCAAAATTCAGATGCTCACCATTCATATGGTTGCAGCATCCCCAGGGTCATTGATCTTTTGCAACCTCCTGACAAGCAAAGTCAATGGGGAAGCCAGATCCACTTAACAACTGTGTGACTAACTTAGTGGTTCACTTAACAAGTGTGGCAAGAAAAGTTGTAAAATGGGGCACAATTAACTTAACAACTGTCTTGCTTAACAACAAATTTGGAGCTCAGCTGTGTTTGTAAGTTGAGAACTATCTGTTCTCAGTTGCCCAAATGTTTTTATGACAATATGTTACTGCTAGCCTCGAATTAGAAATTTCACTCTAGGTGTGACAGAGTCAGGATTGATGCAGATCTCAAGCAGGCTGCACATATGTCAATTCCATCTGGAAAGTGTTTTACCTTGACTCAATGCACTGCTTTGCATTACAAAAGAAAGACCACTTGTTATGTACAGAATAACCCTTGAGTAACAAGGATATGCACATGGAAACGTTTATGAGAGTAGTTATGAATAATTATTCAGCAACACACAAATACACTAAATTGAGTTAAAATTTACTTTAAGAAATAGCACAGTCCAGTAAACAATCTAAGTCATATACGTTTTACAGCCCAAAGACGATCCAATTACAAAGTCTTCTTACCGGTTGCCTTTGTCATTTCCAGTAAACAGCATAAATACAACAGAGAACCTTAGATAGCAACAGAATGTCAGAGAGACAACGTCAGAGAGAGCAAGCTATGAACTCTAGCTCCCTCTTATGGTAATTTGCAACATAATCAACCAATCAGAATATAGTATAAATCAATACAGTGATTTTGTCGTAAAGCTACAAACATACATTGTTGGTTTATACATTGCCAACCCAACTAATTGGTGGACAGATTCCTAACACCACTTATCACTTTCTAATTTACATTAATTCCAAAATAATCACAGTTTGCAGTCATATTAGAATTAGAACAGAATAGAGCTGGAAGGGACCTTGGAGGTCTTCTAATCCAACCCCCTGCTCAACCAGGAGATCGTATAGCATTTAGAATGGAATAGAAATAGACTAAAAGAATGGAATAGAAAATAGAATCGAATAGAAATAGAATAGAATAGAAAATAGAATCGAATAGAATATAGAATTGAATAGAATCCAATCAAATAGAATCGAATTGAATCGAATCAAATAGAATAGAATCAAATAGAAAATAGAATCGAATAGAATAGAACAGAAAATAGAATCAAATAGAATCAAATAGAATCGAACTGAATCGAATAGAAAATAGAATAGAATAGAAAATAGAATCGAATCGAATAGAAAATAGAATAGAATAGAATAGAAATTAGAATAGAAAATAGAATAGAATAGAAAATAGAATCGAATAGAATCAAGTCGAATAGAAATTGAATCGAATTGAAAATGGAATAGAATAGAAAATAGAATCGAATCAAATCGAATTGAATCAAATAGAATAGAATGAAATGAATCGAAAATAGAATAGAATAGAACAGAAAATAGAATAGAATCGAATAGAATAGAACAGAAAATAGAATAGAATCGAATAGAATAGAACAGAAAATAGAATAGAATAGAAAATAGTATCGAATCAAATAGAATGGAATAGAATAAAATAGAACAGAACAGAACAGAATAGTATAAAATCATAGTTGGAAGGGACCTTGGAGCAGGGGTGGGATCCGATTGGTGTAACTACTGATTTGATGATACTACATTTTGCTGCGCGTGCATGTGTATATTGTCGTCAGCTAGCTGCCTGGACAACCGAGCAGCGCTGCGCGCGGGTATGCAGAGGTTGAAAAAGCACTATTTTCCTGCTTTTTCAACTGCAGCTGTGTCGCGCAAAGCAGCTGCGGTTGAAAACACAGGAAATAAAGGTCAGGTAAGAGCACAGGCGGGTGGGTGACAACAGCAGCAGGTTCTATGTCTGCTCTCTGTTGGCTGCTTTTCAGAGCAACCGGTTCTACAGAAGCGGACAGAACCGGTAGAATCCCACCCTTGCCTTTGAGGTCTTCTAGTCCAGCCCCTTGCTTAGGTAGGAAATCCTACACCACTTCAGACAAATGGTTTGGAATTTGAGAGAAGTGGCTGTCCAGTCTCTTCTTAAACACCTCCAGTGATGAAGCACCCACAACTTCTGGAGTCAAAGCTGTTCCATTGTGTGCTGTCCCAGCCAGTCTATGGGAAGTGGTTAGTTACTTAGGAATTGTGAGCTGTCCCCTTAAGGGAATGCATCATGGGAAATGTAGTTAAAGGTATCCTGGGAAATGTAGTTCATGTCACGTGGCCAGATCTGTAATCCTGATAGGTCACTAAATTGACCCTTGAGGAGTTGAGGGAAGTTTCCCTCCATTCTTGCCTGGACTCATGAATTGATAAGCAGCTTATCACTATGAGATGGGTTAGGAAAATAACCATCTTTTGCCTGCAAGGCTGACATACAAAGGATTGGTCATTATAGAAGAACTTTGTCATAAATGTCAGTCATGAAGATACCTGATGTATCAATAAATGTACTTTGTTATGGATGCTTTGTGGAATTTTTCTATCTGCATCTGCACAGCTACAATCCATCTCTGTGCATGAGATAGGAAACATAAGTTCATTATCCTAACTGTTAGGAAGTTTCTCCGCAATTCCAGGTTGCTTCTCTTCTTGATTAGTTTCCATCCATTGTTACTTGTCTGGCCTTCAGGTGCTTTGGAAAATAATTTGATCCCCTCTTCTTTGTGGCAGCCCCACAAATATTGAAATACTGCTATCATGTCGCCCGCTACTCCTTTTCTCTAGACTAGCCAAACCCAAATCCTGCAATCGTTCTTATATTAATGTAGTCTTCAGGCCTTTGATCATCTTATTTACTCTTCTCTGAACTTTTTCCAAAGTCTCAACAACTTTTTTGTAGTGTGGTGACCAAAACTGGTTGCATTATTCCAGGTATGGCCTTATTTCGGTGTTATAAAGCAATACTAAAACTTCCTGTGGTTTTGATTCTATGCCTCTGTTTATACAACCCAGGATTGTATTAGTGGTTTTGGCTGCTGCCACACACACTGCTGGCTCAATACTGTAACCGGTCATAAATACAAGTGCCCAAAATGCAATCTTGTTGTTGTATGCAGAATGGCAATCATAATTTCGTTGTATGCATTGTATGTGGGATGTCAATCATCATTTCAAGACATGTTATTCTGCATCTGGGTGAGAGTGCAGAATCTTTGTAGTTTTTACTTATTGCAAGAAAACCCGGAACTTTCAGATTCGGGATAATGTCAGCGTTCCAGCAAACCTCCACTCCAACCAATAACTCCGAGACAGACATCTTCTCAAAAGTTCTATTTGAATTGGATAGCAAACTGGCACATCTGAGGAATCCCGACTCTGAAAGTTTTGGGCTTCCTCGCAATAAGTAAAAACTACAAAATCCATCCCCTGCACCCATCATCGCATCACATGCCCCAATCACCATCGGTCCCAACTTGAGACCTCCCCTCACCCAGGTGCACAAATAACATGACCTTGACTTAGGAGAAGAATGCTATTATGTCTAAAGCACATACACTCCAAGAAATTCCCCCCTCCCATTTTCCCAGGCTCAAGAATGTGGCAGTGTGGAAGTGTCTGGTCTCAATATGGCTTCCAAAGCTGACAGTAAGTAGCTTTTTAAAAGATTGTTGTAATTTCAGAGTCATTAACACACCATTCATAACTTGAGGGCTACCTTTATAGGTATTTCTTGACTTATGACCATGCTTTCAGCAACCACTGGAAATTATGATGGCACGAAATGAAGAGACTTGCGACCTTTGCCCAATTACAGCCCTTGCAAACCCTGATGGTCACATGACCAAAATTTGGGCACATGGCAGCCAATCACTGATACAGATTAACAGAGTTGGAAGGGACCTGGTAGGCCAACTAGTCCAACCCCCTATCCTCACTTACGACCACCAGATGCTACAACTTCCTGCACCCACCTATCTCACTCCCACATCTATGCCCTTTTGGTCCCTAAGCCCTACTATTCTAGCTCACCTGTCATCTTCTTGCTCCCACTCCCAATGAGGCATACCCGGCCTGCTGGCTAAGCCATTTGGGCTGGCTTCATGTGACAAAAAACACAAAGCAAACTTAAAAGGATGCCACCCTTCTCCTGGGCCTAAAAAGAAAATAAGCAAAAGAAAAAAAGAACGAAACAGCCTGTTTCCTCAGCCAGAGCTCACCAAAATGCTGATTTTGGCTTTACTTGACTGGATCTATAGGATTGCTTTTCATCTCCCCCAAAATGGGGGCAACAACAAAGCAAGACTTCTGTGCTGGCTGGAATGTATATTTAGCTTAGAAATTAGGTGCAATCTCTTTAAGGCATTGACTTCTGGGAAATGTAGTTCTTTATCACTTGGTCACATCTGTACCTCTGATTGACCACTGGGTCAGTCTTCTGATTGGCTGAGGGGCAGCCTTGATTATGTGTAAGCAAGTAAGGCTTTCTTGAATTTCAGCCTACTGGTGGCTGCGCATTTCTCAATGTGGGGATGAAATTATTCTCTTTTTATCTACATAGAATAGAATGGAATAGAATAGAATAGAATACCTATATTGTCATTGCATTCCAGGAATACAATGAAATTTGAAAACTACTCCAGAGAGTGCCCCAAACACCACATCACAATCACACTACAGAGATAATAATAAGAATAAGAAAATTAATAACAAAAACAAAAACGATAACAACAATAATAATAACAACAACAACAACAACAACAACAATAATAATAATAATATAATAATAATAATAACAACAACAACAACAAATCACAAATGCACTGCTTGATTCAAGACAATTACTGCCTTGGAAAAGAAACTTTTTCTCAATCTATTAGTCCTCATTTTAAGACACCTGTAACGCCTCCCTGATGGTAACAGTTGAATGTCCAGGATGAGAACGGTCTGTGGAGATTTTTAGTGCTCTAGAGAGGAGTTTGGTCTTCACAATCTTTTCCAAAGAAGAAAGAGAGCAACCGATGATTTTTGTGCTGTGTTTATAACTCTCTGGAGCATCTTCTTATCCACTGCAGAGTATCCAGCATACCACACTGTTACACAGTACGCCAAACTGCTCTCGATGGTAGACCGGTAAAAAGTAACCAGCAACTTCTCACCCAGGCCACTCTTTTTCAGCAACCTCAGAAAGTGCAGGCGCTGTTGGGCCTTCTTTGCAGTGGCCATAGTGTGGACTGACCAAGTAAGGTTGTTGGAAATATGAGTTCCTAGAAATTTAAAACTATGAACTCTTTCCACACAGTCTCCATTAATATATAGTGGGAGAGGCTCTGTTTTGCATTTTCTGAAGTCTATAATCAATTCTTTGGTCTTTTCGATGTTCAGGGTGAGGTTATGACTCTTACACCAAAAAACCAGTCTGATTAAGATTAGATTATTGATGCCTTCAGAAGAATCTTCTTATAATGAGGGTCATATCCATGAGAAGGATGCCTGAAATAAATCTAATTTGGATAATATCTTTCATGTTGAGTTAAACTTTCTGTAATGAGAAGTTTGCAAGCAGAAGCAGAAACTTGGAGTAGAATAAGTTCCCTGGCCCGATCGTGCCAAAAGATTCTTTTCTGCTGTGCTACTAGGCTGTATCACACATTGCAAAGAAGGAGAAAAAGCTGAAAGAGGCTTTACCCCTCCTTTGACAGGACAAAGCCAGACCAAAACAGCCAAAGACAAAGGCCACAGAAGGTGAATAAGAGCATTGTAGGAATATATTTCTACAGTAGTATTCAGCCAGTAGATGGCAGTGTTTATAAGTTTGGATCTATGGTATATACTCTATGTTCTACATCAGGGGTCTCCAACCACCGGGCCGCGGACCGGTACCGGTCCATAGATCATTTTGTACAGGGCCGCAAAGAATGAATAATTGTGATTAAAATATATACAAAAATATGTTTTTGCTTCCGGGTGTCTTATTTTGAAAGACAACCACTTCCGCCCTCGCCTACAAGGTCCCTTCCAAGTCTGATTATCTGTTAGTCTCTTCAGGTGGCTTTCTGTCAGAGACCAACTCTCCACTCTGTAGAGCAGGACAGAAAAGATGTAGCATCTGAGAAGCCTAATTTTCAATCTTAGGCTTATGTCGTGACTGCAGAAGACCTTGTTCATTTTGAAGAATGCTGTTCGAGCTTTATCCTAGTCTTTACTTCAGGGGTCATGGCCCAACTTTCATGTAAATTAGCACTGAGGTATGTGATCTTTTCAACTTTTTCTAGTGGTATTCCTTCTGAAGTTATCGGTGGTAGATTAATGAGTTGTTTGCTGACGACCACGATCTTGGTTTTTGAGGTAACAGATAACAGATAATCAGACTTGGAAGGGACCTTGTAGGTCATCTAGTCCAACCCCCACCCAAGCGGGAGACCCTACACCATTTCTGACAAATGGCAGTCCAGTCTCTTCTTGAAAGTCTCAAGCCATGGCGCTCCCACAACTTCTGAGGGCAACTTCTGTTCCGTTGGTTGATTGTTCTCACTGTCAAAAAACTTCTCCTTATTTCCAGGTTAAATCTCTCCTTATTCAGTTTCCATCTCTTATTCCTTATCTGGCTTACAGGTGCTTTAGAAAACAGGTTGACCCCTTCCTCTGTGTGGCAACCCCTCAAATATTGGAAGACTGCTATCATGTCTCCCCTGGTCCTTCTCTTCCCTAGACTAGCCATGCCCAGTTCCTGCAACCGTTCATTGTATGTTTTACCCTCCAGTCCCCTAATCATCTTGGTTGCTCTTCTCTGTACTTTTTCTAGAGTTTCAACATCTTTTTTATAATGTAGTGACCAAAACTGGATGCAGTACTCTAGGTGTGGTCTTACTAAGGCTTTATAGAGTGATATTAGAGCCTCACTTGATCTTGACTGTATCCCTCTGTCAATGCAACTTAGGATTGCATTAGCTTTTTTGGCGGCGGCTGCACACTGCTGGCTCATATTTTGCTGGTTGTCCGCTAAGACTCCAAGATCCCTCTCACAGTTAACTGCTATTGAGCCTGGTTTCACCCAGTCTGTATGGGTACTTTTGGTTCTTCTTGTCTGAGTGTAGGACTTTACTTTTCTCTATATTGAATTTCATTTTGTTAAATACGGCCCAGTGTTCTAGTCTGTCAAGATCCACCTGGTGTTAAGGTTCAAGCCATTTTTTTCAGATATTTCTGTGACTGTTGTTGAGTAACTGAACGTCTTAGATACAATCAGCCAATGGCCTGGACGTCATGAAAATCCACTGGATTCCTTTCACTACGATCACATTCACACACCATTCGCCTCAACCACATTCAATACATGTAGTGTGAATGGTTTCAAGGGACCCAGCTTTAAGGAATGGTGTCTGTGACAGTCTGTTGTGTATTCCTTCCTACCACTACAACCACATTCACACACCATTTGCCTTGAGCATATTCAGTACGTGGAGTAGTGCAGTGACCCAGAGGTGGAACTCTCGCCTCACAATCAGGAGGCTGTCAGTTCGATTCTAGGTAGAGGCAGATATTTCTCTTTCTGGGCACACTGAGAATACATCTGCTGAACGAAACTTCGTAATGGCGACAGGAAAGGCATCCAGCCCTTAAAGCACTCTGCTAACTCCATTCAGTTGCCCAGACTCCACCCCACAAGGGAAAGAAGATGATGGTATTCAGTATGTGTACTGCACATATTGGACTCAACTTTAAAGAGTGATGATTATGACTTTCCTGTGGGCTCTCTCTCTCCACTTTCACTTCAACAATATCAACATAGCTTCAAGTAAGCTGGCATCTGAAGCTCCATTTCCACCAGGTTTCAGCTGCCAACACCTACCAGATTCTGTCTTGTAACATCCCCATCACCAACCTCCACCATTTTCAACAGACTGACTTCCATGGGCTTTATGCCACGGGTATCTACCTGGTTCAGGCAGCAAATTCCCCTCACACTCAGCAAGTCAACTGGCTATTGCTAGCAAACTTGCCTTTTTGTGAGATGCTCCTTCATTTGCTTCTGCCCTTCTAGACACGATGATTTGGGTTTTTTAAATAAGTTTTTTATTTTATTTAAAATACATACAATTCATCTTTCATTTAACGTTGTGTCTCCTGGGAACAAATATCTTGTGCAATAACAGTTCTATTTTACGAACATGTTCATTGTTTTCATATTAATTCTCTGTTCTTACCTTATTCTTATCTTATTTGATCAATATAATATTTCTATTTCTATCACACTCCTCTTCTTAACATGTTTAATTCTATCAACATATTTTCTATATTTCACTAGTCTATTGTACTCTAGCTTTCATTTTTTTTCTCTAGCCATCAATAAAGTATTCTGGTCATATTCTCTTTAATTGCAAGGCATGATGATTTGTGAAGGTCATGTCACCATCATGGTTGATCAATGGAAAAGATCCAGATAATAATTCTCATATTATTCAAGAGGAATTTCCACTATGGCTCAGGCTAATGCTTTCCAGCTCCATGTCTCACTCAGTTGGACCACAGAACTCCCACTTCAGCAGCTCATTCAAGAAAGAAATGGAGAAGGAATAGAAGGAGGGAAGGAGGAAATATGCCTGCTAACACTACAGAAAATTGAATGTTTCTCTTGACTCCAAAGAGGAGAGCAGCAATTCATCTCCTAGAATGATCCTGGTAGTTTCTTTTCCAGAAACCAACATAGTTCACTAGACTTGAATCAAGGAATGGGACTGACCATGTCAAGGCTCTCATGTCACATTCCATGTAGTGACACAATTGAGTTGAGGAGAAAAGTACTGGAAAAATGGAAGGGCCCTTACCTTCCATGCCTATCACCCTTCTCTCTCACTGTACCCACTTCAGGAAACCAGACCAGCTGAATACTAGCATCTGTGCCTCGGTGTCGCAGTGGTTAGAGTTCAGTACTGCAAGCTACTCCTACTGCAATTTGGCAGTTCAAATCTCACCAGGCTCAAGGTTGGCTCAGCCTTCTATCCTTCTGAGGTGGGTAAAATGAGGACCCAGATTGTTGGAGGGACAAAGCTGACTCTGAAAACTGCTTAGAGAGGGCCTTAAAAGCACTCTGTAAAGCGGTGTATAAGTCTAAGTGCTATTTTTTATCTGTGGAAAGTCAAGATAGACCAAAGTCAAGAGGAGTGGGAGGCTCATCCATCACGATCCACTTTTATTGCCTGAAGGAAATGAAACCACTTCTGCCTGTGACTTCGCTCCTAGGTTCCCCCCATCAACTTCCACTACCATAACTCCATGAAGATCCCCTGGGCTCCTTTCACTGCAACCACATTCACACACCATTTGCCTCCACCGCATTCAAGACTTGCATTAGGAGTGGCTGCCAAAGAACCCAACTTTGAGGAATGATGAACTGTGTGGTAAGCTAAGAGGACTACTTCTATAGTTTTGGGTGGCTTTGCTGAATTGGTAAACCTTACCCACCAGGGGGCAGTGTTGAACAATTTATCTTTTTTTTTTTAAAAAAAAATTATCCTTTATTTTTTTTTATAATTAAGGCAAAGCAGCAAACACCCCAAATACTCCTTTCCTCTTCCCATTTTCCTCACAACAACCTTGATCTATGGCAGGGGTGTCAAACTCTATTTCATTGAGGGTTGTGTTTGACCTTGATAGGCCAGGGGGGCATTGCCAAGGTAGGTGTGACCAGCTCGATGTCACTCGTCGAGGCTCCGTTTTCAGCCGTGATGGCCTCCTGCAGCCCTCTGCCAGCGAAAACGGAGCACGGGGGCACTCCCTTAGGCCCCGTTTTCAGCTGTGAGGGTCTATTACAGTCCTCTGCCAGCAAAAACGGAGCCTCCCAGCTCTATTTTCACTGGCAGAGGACTGCAGGAAGCTGTTGCAACCAAAAACAGAGCCTGGAGTGCCATTCATGCCTCCAAGGCTCTGTTTTCACTGGCAGAGGCACCATGGGCTACTCCTTCGCTGTTTCGAGGGAAGCCGCATGGGCCAGATCTAAGCATCCTGCATGCCAGATATGGCCAGCCGGCCTTGAGTTTGACACCCCTGATCTATGGGTTTATTTTCTTGTATTCTCAGGCATCTTCTCCGGGTTCAAAGGCATCAATATTTTGCCTGGCCTGCTTCTTTAAAGCCCAATGTTTGCTTTTATCAGTGGTGGGATTCAAATATTTTGACTACCAGTTCTGTGGACATGGCATGGCTTGGTAGGTGTGGCAGGGGAAGGATACTGCAAAATCTCCATTCCCTCCCCACCCCACTAACCTGCTTTCTAGCTCCATTCTCCTGTGCAGGGCAACCAAAGAAGACCCAGCCAATCAGCTGAGACTCAGGAGGCGGAGAAGAGATGGGGGCGGGGCCAGTCAGAGGTGGGATTTGCTGGTTCTCCGAACTACTCAAAATGTCCACTACTGGTTCTCCAGAACTCGTCAGAACCTGCAGAATACCACTTCTGGCTTTTATAGATTATCACAGGGAATGCCGTAGCTTCCTTATCTTTGTAAGTATGGGCATATCAGGGTATTTGAATATTTTTTTCACAAGGCCTCCTTCAAGGCTGCTTCACCACGTGCTACTCTATGGCATATTTCTTGACTGCTTGCTCCTTTACTATTGCGATACCACCATTTCAGTATCTTCACTGCCAACTACCTATAATCACTACAGGTAGACCTTGACTTACAACTGTTCGTTTCGTGACTGAATGGCACTGAAAAAAATGTGTCTTGTGACCATTTTTCACAGTTTTATCCTTTGTAGCATCCCCACGATCATGGGAACAAAATTCAGACGCTTGGCAACTGGTTCATATTTAGGACCGCTGCTGCAGTCACATGATCCCCTTTTGCGATCTTCTGACAATGGGGAAGCCAGATTCACTTAAGAGACAGATTACTAACTTATCAGCTGTATTGATTCACTTTACAACTGTGGAAAAAGAAGGATTTTAAAATGGGGCAAAACTCACTTAATAAAGCCCATGTCACACTGCACCAACGGATGGAAAGAGGATGTAAAATGGAGACAAACACTTGCCATCCATTGGTTAACGCGATGCATCCGTTCTGTACTCACTGCCTCCGTTTTTCATCCTCTCTATCCGTCCAGCATCTGTCGACTGAGGTTCCATCCGCTCAAAAAGTTTTGAGCTGCTCAAAACTATTTGAGCGGAAAATGTATCCAACGCGTCCATTCTGCATCCGCTACGCATACAGGGAACATCCGTTCTACATCTGTTGTCATCCGTTATGCATCCGCTATATCTGCTAGGCATTCGCTGCGCATCCGCGCAACTCAAATCGGCTCCAGCGGAAAACAGATACAGGGAGGAAGCGAAAAGGACGTAGAATGGACATGCAGCGTGAGTAGCATGGATCAAGAAAGGATGAAAGCGGATGCAGCTCGCAAAGAAAGCATTTAAAACGGAAAAAATGTTCGCAGAGGGGACCTATCTCGGATATTAAGGATGTCTAGAGGATGCCTAGAGGATGCAAAAGGACACAACCTATATTGCCTATAAAAAGGGGGAGCAACTCACCTGGATCTCACTTTCAGTCCAGCAGCCCTGCTGTGCAGACCTCTGCAGCCTTCATCTGGCTCTTGCTCTTCCACAGCATCCATTGATGTCCACCATGGATCGTAACACACTCCTTTTGGTAGCCACCATCGTTCTGCAACAGTGTGAAGCCATCTACAGGCTCTTTCAAATGTTCTACGGGAAGAAAAGGAGGCGTCCAAGAAGTGTCTGGGTCCGAAGATGGATCAGGAGAAGAGCGGAGTACGGACTGTACAACAAGCTGATGGTGGAGCTGAGGAACGAAGACCCTCGTGCATTCCAGAACTTCATGAGGATGCCTCCAGCCATGTTTGATGAAGTTGTGCAGCGGCTGAGACCCAGGTTGACCAAGCAGAGCACCAACTTCCGGCCCAGCCTGGACCCTGGGCTCAAGGTGGCACTCACTCTGTGCCACCTGGCCTCCAGGACCACGTACAGGAGCATGCAGTATGGCTGGAGGGTGCCACACAACACCATCAGCATTGTGGTCAGAGAAGTGGTGCAGGCCATCATCGAAGAATACCTGGAGGAACTCCTCCAGTGCCCCTCCACTGAAGAAGGATGGAAGAAAGTTGCAGAGCAGTGGTATCAGAAATGGAACTTCCCCCACACCGTTGGAGCCATAGATGGCAAGCACGTCGCCTGCAAAGCTCCACCCAACTCAGGGTCCACTTATTTCAACTACAAGGGCTTCTTCAGCATCATCCTCTTCGCCATGGTCGATGCTGACTACAAGTTCATGTACATCGATGCTTCAGGCAACGGGTCAGCTTCAGATGCCCAGGTGTACAACGCCAGTGACCTCAAGGTGTACAACGCCAGTGACCTGGAATGCAACCTCATCGTGGGCTTCCCAGATCCAGACCCCCTGCCCAACGACACGCAAGATGTGCCCTACTTCATCGTGGGGGATGACGCCTTCTACCTCAGAACCTACCTCATGAAGCCCTACACTTCCAGACTCCTCACCCGTGAAGAGAGGATCTTCAACTACAGGCTGTCCAGGGCAAGGCGGGTGGTGGAGAACGCCTTTGGCATCCTGGCCAACAGGTTCCAGGTACTTCTCACCACCATGCAGCATCGCCCACAGACCGTGAGGAGGATCATGGAAGCTTGCTGCATCCTGCACAATCTCATGCCCACCCGCTACCCAGTCTTGCAGAACAGGCTTGTGGACCTCCAAGGCAATGGGGACATGGAGCCTGGGGAATGGAGGCAAGGGCGAAACACTGAGGATGTGCAAGGCCCCAACAGAGCCTCATATGAAGGGAAGAAGCAGCGCAACCTCCTGAAACACTGGTACAACTCCCCAGCTGGAGCAGTGGAGTGGCAAGACAGGATGATAGATGATTAATGGATGCTTCCTTCAGCCTGTCTCATCACACTGATGAGATTGGGCCATGTATGTTGGATGGGCCTACAATGAACAGGGCATTTAATAAAGAGTTGTGTTTATGTTGACATATGTGGATGAATGATTGCATTGTTATTGATAATAAAGGGCCATAGGTGTGGCAGCAGGGAGGGTGGACCATACAGTCCCACTATGCTTGCACTGGAGGTTTCTCTATCCCACAGCTATTACCCATCCCAAAGGTATCCCTGCCCATCCCACTGCTATCTTAACCCATCCCACAAGCATGCAAAGGCTTAAACCATTTCTAAAAGTTTCCTCCAAGACTTTATTTACTAAAATAAATGAAGCAAGTGTGTGAAGCAAAGATGATCTTTATTAATAACAAGCTGTAAAAGAAAAATGACCCAAGTCAAATGTCCAAAGCAAAAATAAAGTCAACAGGTAGCACCCAGTCTCTGGCACTCTTCTTGGTCACTCGGAGGCGTGCCCAGTCTCAGGGGTGAAGGGTCCAGGTGCTGTGGAGGTGGCTGCTGCTGGAGTGCTGGTTTGAAGCGCCACTGGGGTGCCTGGCCCCGAGAGGACAACAGGGGATGGTGTGTTGAGGAAGCTCTCAGACAGCTGGCTCAGCCCCGTGATGTTGAGAGCCCCTTCCTCCATGACATGGGGTGTCAGCCCCAATATCGATGACAGATGTACTGAGGCCGGCTTGGTTGTGGGGTGGAGGAAGGAGCAGTGTAGTGGGGCTGTCTGGTCTGCAGCTGGGTGAGGACTGGCATGGGTGGCATCGGCGTGAGTGGCATCGGTGGCATCAGTGGCACCGGTGGCATTCAATGTACCTGTGCCTGGACTGGGAAGGGCTGCCTGTGCTGCTGGACCTCCTGGTAGCCATAGCCTTGGTAGGTGAGGGCCTGTGGAAAGCCTTGGAAGGGCAGTGACATCACCTGGGGTGGAGGAGCAGGCCTGGACTGGGTGGGAGCAGGTTCATCTTGGTCTGGAGGGTTGTGAAGAAGATCGGTGATCCTGTCCTTCACCACCTGGTACTGGGGTTCCACCATGTTCATGAGGGTCTGGTTGACATAGGTGAGGAAGGGCTTGTGGTTGGAGGATGGGGTGTCAGTTTGTACCAGCTGAGAGAGGAGATCTACACTGCTCCTGATGGTGTCTCTTATCTCCAGCAGGACAGTGTGGCTCTGTCCCTCCGGTTTGCCTCTCTGCCTTTCTGTGGAGGTGGAGCTGGGGGTGGATGCGGGTTGGGCTGTGGTGGAAGTGCCGTCTCCTTTCTCCCACTGCATCAGGGGGTCCTCCACGCGCTCCGCCACGGGTAGTGCAGCTGTCAGGGGGGTCTCCATCATGGCACACTCCACAGATACCTGCCTGGACACAGGAGCTGACTCTTTGCCAGAAGAGGACTGGCTCTCAGCAGGCTGCCTGAGAGAGAAGGTTGTGAGAGGGGCTGCTCCTCGGTGGCGGATCTCACCCTCCAAGAAGCTGCACTTGGCCATCACGTAGGTCTCCCGGTCCGTCAGCTTGACCGCGGCCTGGCCAGATTTCTTGAGGTGCAGCTTCCCGTACCAGGTGTGCATGTGCTTCCACCAGCCGAGTAGCACCTTCGAAGTGTAGCCCAGGCTCTCCGCCTTCTCTCTCCAAGCAGCCTGCTTCCTTTTGGTGTTGCGATAGAGCCTGTGTCCCTTTCGCCATAGATACTCGTTCTCCCTCAGCCACTCCAGCACCTCCTCATGTTCCTCTTCTATGTTGTATTGCCTCCTCTCCCGTTCACGCGTCTGCCTCTTCCTCCCTTTGGCAGGACCATATGGGCCCTCATCAGAGGGGCTTCCAGGTTGTAGGGGCTGCTCCTCCACACCAGCAGCAGCAGGAGCAGCAACAACAGTAGCAGAAAAGCAGCACCAGCAGCACCAGCAGGACCAGGAGCAGGACCAGGAGCACGAGCAGGACCAGCATGACCAGGAGCACCAGCAGGACCAGGAGCACCAGCAGGACCAGCAGCAGCGCCAGCAGAGTAAGCACCAGCAGGACCAGCAGGACGAGGAGCAGCGCCAGCAGAGTAAGCACCAGCAGAAGCACCACCACCAGAAGCAGCATCAGCAGAAGCACCACCACCAGAAGCAGCATCAGCAGAGTAAGCACCAGCAGAAGCATCACCACCAGAAGCAGCATCAGCAGAAGCACCACCTCCAGAAGCAGCATAAGCAGAAGCCCCAGCACCAGAAGATCGAGGCCAGGCAGCAGAAGCCCCAGCAGAAGCAGAGTCAGGGCCAGGGGGTGGGAGGGTGGCCCTGTCCCTCTTGCCAGGGCTGGCAGCAGATGGCAGAGGTTTCCGTTTCTCCCCCATGGCTGGCTGGCTGGCTGGCTGGTTGGCAAGCTGTGTCTGGAAGCAGGTCTTTCCTCAGAATGGTGACCTGCTTGGGAGCTGCTTCCCTTTATATCCGCGGGGCTGATGCAATGCATCCTCCCCGCATGCACAGTGAACGCTAGGCACCCGCTAGGCTTTTGCTCTGCATCCGCTTCATCTGCTCTGCATCCGCTCTGCATCCGCTCTTTCCATTCCGTGTCCGCTTTTCTGCGCTCCCCCAGAAGCCTTGCGGATGTGCCATCCGCTCCCATCCACTTCCATCCACTAGGCTTCTGTGGAGCATCCGCTTTCCATCCGCCCTACGTCCTCCCCCCGTCCGTTCCTTTCCGTGTTGTCCGCTCTGGTTATGCAAATTTTTTCCCCTTTTGACAACAGATAACAACGGATGGAACATTTTTCTTGTCCGCTGTGTCCTTTTTACAAACGTTTTGCACCCATCGGCCAGTGTGACAGGGCCTTAAATGTCTCACTTAACACCAGAAATTTTGGGCTCAATAGTGGTCTTAAGTCAAATACCACCTGTATAATGATGCCTTTGTTATTTTGTCCAGATCTGTCATAGTTCCCCCCACCCCACCCCCAATATCGGTTCTCTATTTCACGGTATTGAGTCATTGTACTGTTTCAACAATGGAACAATATGGCTGCAGTGCAGATATTTTCCAGTAGAGGGAAAAAATGAAACAGATCACAAAGGCCTGAGGTGAAAAAAAAACACATGCTATTTATGTATATGGGCACAAGGTGGCAAGAGATACCTAGGAAAGGCTTTTTAAAATATCCTTAGCCAATCAGATTTTCTACATCATATTATTGCCTTGTAAACTTTCCCCAATAATGTCTAGCTTTTTCCCCAATCGCATTTTAAATGTGTGGACTGACCTCTAGGCAAGGCTTGCATGTGAAAGAAAAGGCATGAGCTGGAATTCTTATGGAATCTCCTTGATCTTTGCCTTCATAAATTTAATTAATCAAAACTCACATTTATTGAGCATCCCAAGTCACCCTGTGAGAAGATGGGCAGTCCCTAAATATGACAGACAGACAGATGATAGATAGATAGATAGATAGATAGATAGATAGATAGATAGATAGAT
>BLBF01000066.1:4973168-4983901 GCA_015471245.1 Laticauda colubrina
ATAGATAGATAGATAGATAGATAGATAGATAGATAGATAGATAGATATAAATGCCCTTGGTTGTCCATTGCCAGTTTGGCTAAGGGCTAAGGCCCCAGGCTAGAAAGCATGAGATTGAGAGTTCAAGTTCCACCTTATCCATGAAAGCCAGATGCGTGATTCTGGGCCAGTCACTCTCTCTCTCAGCCCATCCCACTTCACAGGAATGTTGTGGTGGGGGAAATAGGAAAAGAAAGGTGTGTTGGATAAGTTCACTGCCTTATTTGTAAAAATAATTAAAAAAATAATGGATGGATAAACAGATGGATAGACAGACAGACAGACAAATAGTTGCAGTAGAGTTCTGATACTGTTTTCAGTGTTGTCACCTTTTAGGATGACCCTGTTTCCTGCAAAATCCTCTTTCTAAAAAGGTACCAAATTGTGTTCATCAGAAGATTGCTCAGAAACCAGCAAGTGAGAAAAACAAATGACTTATATATGACCATTGTTTTACACTTACAACCACTGCAGCAACCCCACAGTCAGGTGATCAAAATTCAGACGCTTGGCAACTGATTCATATGTATGATGGTGGCAGTGTCTTGAGGTCATGTTATTAACTTTTGCGACCTTCTGAGGAGCAAAGTCAATGGGGAAGCCAATTCACTTTACAACCACATTACTAGTTTAATAACTGCAGTGATACACTTAACAACTGTGGCAAAAAAGATTGTAAGATGGGGCAAAATTCACTTAACAACAGTCTCGCTTAACAGCAGAAATATTGTGGCTCCATTGTGGTCTCTGTCAGGATTCCAGCAGTTATTCCAATTAAATCATTTTGAGAGCTATACTCCCGAAACTGCAAAGGATTTATTAGAAGTTAACATGCTGGCATTTGCCTGGGCATAGCCGACTCTGAGATATGTAATTCACTGTCATCCTTTATCCTACATTTCCCCCCACCCCTCTGGTTGTATCATCCAATGAAACACGTCCATAGCCAAGAGTCACCAATCATGTTCTCCAATTAGATTTTTGCATGGCAGAAGCTTCAGTCATCTAATCAGTCTCTGAAGAAAATATGAATGGAACGTACTTTCGATTCCACACTGCTGCCTGCTCTTTGAAATTCCCCCCCCCCCCGCTTCTTTCTGTTGATAACTATAAGGACTACCTGTATTGCCTTTTAAAGTCCCAAAGGGCTTAGGACATGGTTATCTGAAGGCCTACCCTACCTGTAATGAAACTGCTTAGGAAGCAGTTCAAACCAACTGGAAGGTTGGTTTGAAGATACTTTCTCACCCATTCTTTAATCTGACATGTCATTAAATCTCTTGCATTGCTCCCAAGTTATGGAATACGTTCCAACTCCAGAGATTTTAAAGAAGAGATTGAACAACCATTTGTCTGAAATGGTGTAGGGCAGGGGTGTCAAACTCAATTTCATTGAGGGCTGCATCAGGGCTGTGGTTGACCTCAGGGGGCCTAGGTGGGCATGGCCAACTGGATGGGTGTGGCCGACTGGGTGGGTGTGGCCAGCCTGATGCCACTTCCCAAACTGTTGGCATGTTTCCTCTTTGCACTGGGCAGACCAGGCCGAAGCCACGCTGGCCCGATGTTTCCTCTTTGCATTGGGTAGACCAGGCCGAAGCCATGCTGGCCCGATGTTTCTTCTTCACTTTGGATAGACTAGGATAACCCCGTGGGCCGAATGTGGCCCATGGACTTTGATTTGACACCCCTGGTGTAGGGTTTCCTGCTTGAGTAAAGGGTTGGAACTAGAACAAGGATTCCCCAACCCCGGGCTGCAGCCCATTCAGAACCGGGTCACACAATGGCATGTGCGCCTGCTCATGCATGCAACTTCACTAGCACAAGCGCCAGGGGCTGTGCTCATGTGCAAGGCCCCATTTCTGCAAGCAGCAGGTGTGCATCAGTGGTGGGATTCAATTTTTCTGGTTCTGTGGACATGGCTTGGTGGGCGTGACAAGGGAAGGATACTGTAAAATTGCCAGTCAGAGGTGAGACTTGCCGGTTCTCCGAACTACTCAAAATTTCTGCTACCGGTTCTCCAGAACTGGTCAGAACCTGATGAATACCACCTCTGGTGTGCATGCCTCAGACACACACGCACCCCACTGTTTGCGTGGAACGATCTTTCCCCAACAGCTAATGGCACCAGTGCACCACCAATTTCCACAAAGCCAGAAAGGTTTGCGGGGGGGCTGGACTAGAAGACCTCCAAGGTCCCTTTCAACTCTTTGTTAGTCTGTCTGTGGAAAACCTGTAAAACACATTTCTTCCTTCAAGATATTAATAGTCGATGACACATAGAATATTTTGTAACCATGAAATATTAAAAATATACAGCTGATCATCTCCTGACCTTTCAGGGTGGCAGAAATAAGGAAATGAAAAGTCAGCCCAAATTGTGTTTTTGACATCTCATGGTAGTTGTATAACTTTTCAATCACATCATTAAGTGTTGATTGATTCATATTTGTTTTTCATTGAAGCTTTAGGCCAAGGGTCTTCAAACTTGGCAAGTTTAAGACTTGTGGACTTCAGCTCCCAGAATTTTAGTTTTTAGTTTGGTTTTTAGTTCCAATGTTCAGAAATCTGAATATCCCCTTGGCTTTAATTTTCAGATTTAATTACCTTCTATTCCAAAGCAGTTTTTTTTCCGATTTCCATCTGCTATTTCCATAGGGAAGGAGAGTGAGAAGAAAAAAAAACCTTTCCCTTTAAACTTTTCTCCGCCGCTTTCAACAATCTTGTTAGGGAACAATGTATCCGTTAAAAAGTTGAACCTCCAGAATAAAGATGTAGCTTATTGTCCCGGTTCAGCCAAAAACTTTCACTTCTTCAAACTTCCTCCTGCACAATCTTATCCGGCTGAAAGCTTCTTTGTGGCGGCCATTGCTGACCGCCGCTCCGCTGCCTTGGGAAAAGGGTGTTAAACGGCTGAGGAGGGGGATTGCGATTCCCCCAGACCCCTGCCCGGATCTCCCCTATCTTCGGTTACCTCTACGGGGTAACCGTAGCCTCCAAATCCAGCTGGATCGGGGGCACCTCGGCAGTGAGCGCAGCAGGAACCGTGCACGATCGCGGATTCCTGCCACCGCCGAAGCCTTGCAACCGGACTTCGAAGTCCACAAGTCTTAAAGCTGTCAAGTTTGAAGACCCCTGCCTTAGCCCCTTAACTTGTCAGGTGTCACCTCCTCAGTGAACCATTCCCCTTACCTTTATCTACTGATTTTAAAATCACTTGCAATCTCAAAACTTAGAGAAGATTCTGGCAGGCTGACCATAAATAAGTTCATGTGCAAGCGGTGTAAATTAACGATGATTTTGCAAAGGACTTTGTTGTAAGGAGTGATATGATAGCAGTGTTCCAATATCAAAGGGACTGCCATAAAACAAAAGGGAATCGAGCTCTTCTCCAAAGCACCCGAGAGAAGGACAAGAAGCAGTGGATGGAAACTAATCAGGGAGAGAAGCAACCTAGGACTAAGGAGAAATTTCCTGACAGTTAGAGCAATTATTCAGTGGAACAACTTGCCTCCAGAAGCTATGAATGCCCCAACACTGAAAGTTTTTAAGAAGAGATTGGACAACCATTTGTCTGAAATGGTATAGGGCTTCCTGCCTAAGCAGGGGGTTGGACTAGAAGACCTTCAACTCTATTTTCTATTATTCTGTTTATTCTGTAATCTGGTATTTATGCATTTATTAATGTATTCATCTAGTATTTATGTACTGATGATTTATAAAATTATACCCCACTTTAACAAGTCCCAAATATGGAAATACAATTTTTTTAAAAATGATTGCTTATTGTACCCTATGACTATCATTAAGGGACGTACCTTATAATAATCGAATCTTGACGAATGTATCTTTTCTTTTATGTATACAGAGAGTACTTACACCAAGACAAATTCCTTGGCCCATAAAATATAAAGTAAAGTAAGTAAAGTAAATAAAAATAAAAGAGTGAATTGAAATACTATTATGGTTTTAAAAAATCAATAATCCACACAAACTCTAAAAACTTATTTAAGTTAAACATTCCTTAGAATTCAATGGAAGAAGGGGTGACATTACTCTCTAGATGAAAATAACCAACGGTCTCATTTTAACTGACAAGATCTCAAACCATGGCAGAAGCTTAAATTTATAAAGCTAAGAACCAGTAGCATTAAGGCATCAGGCTAAAAACTGGGAGACCGTGAGTTCCAGTCCTGCCTTAGGCACAAAGACATCTGGGTGATCTTGGGCAAATTATTTTCTCCCAGCCCTAGGAAGGAGGCGATGGCAAATCAACTCTGGAAAACTTGGCCAGGAAAACTGCGGGGATTTCCAGATATTTTTTGAAAATCAGACACAACTGAATGAAAGGAAAAATAAAGTGTCCATTATTAGCACAGGGATAAGAAAGGAATTCCATCGCTGAGATCAGAATGCAAGTTAAGGATCTGATATTCCAAACTTAAACACTCTCTCTGTATACAAGTACCCTTCCATTGGTGACCACAACAGAGCCCACCATTCATGTTGTTAAGTGAGGCATTTGTTAAGTGAGTTTTACCCCATTTTACGACTTTTTTGCCACAGCTGTTAAGTGAATCAATCACTGCAGTTGATAAGTTAGTAACCCGGTTGTTAAACGAATCAGGCTTTCCCCATTGACTTTGCAGAAGGTCACAAAAGGTGAGCATGTGACCTTGGGACACAGCAGCGGTCATAAGTATGAATGAGTTGCCAAGCATCTGAATTTTAATCACATGGTCAATGGGGCTGCTGCAGAGGCCATAACTGTTAAAAAGTCACTTTTTCAATGCTGTTGTAATGGTCACTCAATGAACTGTTCAGGACTGCCTGTATATATAGCCACACATAAGCACGTACGTATTTAATGAAAACTCCTATATTGACAGTTCTAGTTTATTATACTACTATATGTAGCAATAGCACTTTGACTAATACACTGCTTCAACAGTGTTTTACGGCCCTCTCTAAGCGGTTTACACAGTCAACATCTTGTCCCCAACAATCTGGGTCCTCGTCTTTACCCACCTGAGAAGGATGGAAGGCTGAGTCGACCTTGAGCAGGTCTGGATCGAACTCCTGGCAGTGGGCAGAGTCAACCTGCAATACTGCATTCTAACCACTACGCCACCACGACTCTTCACCTTCTATAAGGTGGAGTGCTGCTTGTGCCTTAAGGCGGTTTTTAACTCATGGTGACACCTTGAAAGTTTCTGGGCACTGGTTTTCCTGACAAGATTTTTGGAAGTGATTTGCTGTTGCTGGTTTCTTCTTTCTAGGGCAGGAGTCTTCAAAACTTGACAGCTTTTAGACTTGTGGACTTCAACTCCCAGAATTCCTCCTCCAGTCATGTTAAGCTCAGGAATTCTGGGGGGTTGAAGTCCACAAGTCTTAAATTTGGTAAGTTTGAAGACCCTTGTTCTAGGGCTATTAGAGACCCAGGGTCACCCAGTTGGCTTTGTGCCTAAAGTGGGATTAGTTTCCAGTGCATCTACAGTCTGTATGTATGCAGAGACATTGTGGGTGTGTGGGTGGGTGTGAGTGTGAGACAGTTTTAATTTAGTACTTTCATAATCAGGGAGATGCCTAGATGGAGACAACTCTTTAGGCGTAGGAGAATTCACTGTTTCCTCTCCCTTGTAGCAATGGCTCTAGTTTCAGATCAGGAATCGGGAAACAGGAAATGGGCATTGTATCACTTCCTCTGAGACGCTGGGAAATATCCAGTGCTTCTGTTTAGCAATCAAGTTTTGCTGACATCCTCAGCCAGATTTAGTGTGGAAGAACTGACAGCTTAAAATAAATGTCTTGGGGGGGGGGGGAAGAATGATGATGATGAAAGATAGAGAGATAATGAAAGAGAGAGAGGAAGGAAGGAAGGTAAAGAAAGGAGAGAGAGAGAAATTGGACAGAGGGGGGGAGAGAGAGAGACTAGATAGATGATACTTAGATGTTAGTGTAAAACAGGTGTGAGAGAGATGCACCGAGATACAGCATGTACATATAAACTTAATACTATTCATATCTCCATGCATATGATTGATGATATGTGTAACATTTGACCAACGATAAATGATGAAGCCAGTAATTAAAGAAAAGTATTTCTTCTTCACATTAAAAATAATCATAACTGTGGTTTATAATTTTATAAGTTTATAATTTCAGCTGCAATCAGACCTCTCTACTGAAGTAGAACACTTCAGATAAGTGACAGTGACATAACTATGCACTGATTTTTCTCTCCTCCCCACTGGGAAGCTCTTTTTAAATTAGAAAATATTTTTGCATTCGAAGGATGAAAGGAAGCGATAGCCAGTGTATGTTTATATCTCTTTGTGCCCACATATCAATATATTACTCCCTTTATTTTGAGGGAGACGGACAGTGCAGAATTTTGCTTAATAAACAATCACGTGTACACAATCATATGGGTGGCTGGGGAATTCTAGGAGTCGAAGTCCACACCTCTTAAAGTTGCCAAGGTTGAGAAAGACTGTTTGCTTGTGACGTGGCTGCCCTGTGTCAACCTGGTGTCACCTAAGTTAACTTGCTGGCTTCTGACAACAGATTTTCACTGCCAGAAAAATTGGTCATATCCAGAACGTGAAAGGAAACGATCTTCATTGCTTCTGATTGTGAAGTATAAAATTGGATTTCTGTGATGACCCGGAATGGAACACAAATGTAACAAAATCCAAAATGTAAATAAATGTCTTTTAATGCCTCCAACTTGGCCCCACTGTTCAATAATTCTCAGTTGGAGATAAAACTTATTCAAAAATAGTCTTTAAAAGAAAGCAATACAGTCCGAATTTAATGAGCAGATAGAGATGAAATAAAAAACCCAAAACAAGCTACAATGAAGGAAATTCCACAATGGACCAGGATAAGTAATTACCAACTTCAAGGAAATAACAAGGCACAGTCTGTTGGAAGGATGCCAACCAAGATAACTTCAGCCCAAAATAAAACATGCTTTGCTTCTGGCAATGCTGTGTTTTAACTGTCTCTCCTATATACTATTTTCCTCAACTGCAACCAATGAGGGGGATCATGGCCACTTCCTCTCTCATAATCCAAGTTGTTTCTTTCTCCGTTCCTTCCTAGGATGAAGAGGGGATGGGCCTGTTTCTTCCTCTGACTGCCCAGCCAGATTCTGCTCTTCCCCAGCCTCCTCCACAACTTTCGGAGCCACACCTCCACTACTTGTTGGCTCTTCCTCCTCTCCCTCAGAGTCTGATTCTAACAAGGGCATGACAGTTTCATATCCAGAATGTGAAAGGAAAATATCTTCATTGCTTCTAATAGTGAAGTATGACTATCTAAAGGTGCTTCCCCTCCACCCAAAGGCAACTGGATGTCTTTGTTTTTCCTTGAAGATGTTTCACTTCTCATCCAAGAAGCTTCTTCAGTTCCCTCCTTCCAAAAAAGCATCTTTGGGACAACCATGACCTGGATGACTGAGAACCTCTATGTCAGGGCTCCAACAAATCCACCCTCATTCAAATCAAACGTCTCTAGGTGCCATTTTTCCCCACTCCCTTTTCATACTTGCCAACATTTTGAAATCCTGAAGAGGTAGATTTTGCGAGGGAGCGAAGCGAACAAACCCGAGCGCGCTTGCGCACGAGGGTGGGAGGGTGTGGGAGGGGGGTGTCCCCCCTCCCACGGTGTGGACTTTTTTTGTTTTTCAATTTCAAAATATGAGATTTGGTGCATGCTTACGTACAGTACGTCTACATAAAACCAAAGATACTACATGCGATCCAAGTTAGATATGAAAATACATGTACGTTTAATACAATCACGTACGTACACGGCCGGCTGGGATCATGCCACACCATGTGCCACATCGGCCACACCACACACACGTGAGCTACCAAAACATTACTATTATGCGTGGTTCTAGCTACACCATAGAGATGTATACGAGTTCCTTGAAATTATTATTAGTATTCTAATTACTAGCTTATTTTAGGGAATCAACGCACAATGAAGGGAAAATATGACTTCCATTTCATTTTATGGTAGGTTTGCTACAAAATCGGTAGATCAGAAGAGAAAATCGGTAGCCGGTCAAAACCTCTAAAAAGTGGTAGCCTACCGCCCAAAGCGGTAGAGTTGGCAAGCTTGCCTTTTTCTGGCAGCTAGAAAGACCAAAGGAGTATCTTTTTAGTTGACACTCAACAGACCAGCTAGATATGTGAAAGAGAGGTTCTAAGAACTTTCTTTTAGAAGAGGATGGACACTTTTGTTTTCTATCTGATTTGCAAAACTGCAGGAATAAAAACGCATCTTATAAGAGAAAATAAATCCTGGAGTTTTCTCGAGCAATTTTCAATAAATTGAGCAAGGACTTAACTGGACTGTGTCCATCATTTTATTTTAAACAGCAATGTTTTTATTTTTACTGTTGTTTGATTATATTATCACAGATTATTACAGATTAATGGAATTGGAAGGGACCTTGTAGGTCATTTAGTCCAACCCCCTACCCAAGTAGGAGACCCTACACCATTTCTGACAGATGGCAGTCTATTGGATTTACCTGTTTAAGTGTTTTTTTTTTACAGTTCAAAGGTTTAGTTCCCATATTGAACGTTATATATAAATAATATATACTGATGAAAAAGAAGAGGAAAAAGAGTTAATATAGTTTATCTTCATTGTTGTTAACAAGGAAATTTGAGCACAGAAATTTGAGTTCCAGTATGGGAAATTCCATTCTCACTTTCATTTTTCAGGCAGCCACATAAGCATAAGACATTCAACTTCCATCTTCCAGAGTTTCAGTTTTCAGGAGAGAATGATGTTTTGTCATAAAATCTTTCTTTTCCATCCGGTTTATAGCATTTCATAATTTCTAAAAAAAGTATGAAGACTCAAGCCATCTTAGGCAACAACAGGAAGTTGTAGCAAATTGCTTGACACGCATAGTACAAATATAGAATAAAAACAGAATATTCAGTTATAAAATCACTGTAGCAGAAGTATGAATAAATAGGGAATAATATAATAATAATGATAATGATAACAATAATAATACAGATCAAGAAATAGAAGCTTCCTGCAATAACACCAGTGAAACTGCAAAAAACTATGCTACTCGGAACATCGTACATTTTAAGAAGATACTTGGTTGATAGCTAGGATGCTGGCAGCAACCCGTATCAACTATTAGCACCAGTCACTGGTATTTGTGATACATTTTTAAATGTTCATGAGTTTCATGTTTAATGAATAAAAGAGAGATAATAATAATAAAAGCAATAATAATAATAATCCACAATCCAAACTGCTGTCTGTGCAATGACAAAGTTAAAACTGTTTCACACTTAATAAGTGGGTGCAACAAAATCATGCAAATTGATTACAAAGCTAGACATGGCAGAGTTTTTAAATTAATCCACTGGTCATTATGTAAAGAATACGACTTACCTTTATCCAAAAAGCCATGGGAACATAAAGTGGAAAAAGTTGTCAAAAATGAGAAGGTGAAGATCTTGTGGGATTTTTGAATACAGACATTTGGAACACCACACACCAGATATCACAGTTGTCAAAAACTGAAACGTACAATTTATTGATATCACTGTTCCAGGAGATGGCAGAGCCAAAGAAAAACAACTGGAAAAAAATCATGAAATATTGCAACCTGGCCATCGAAATGAGGCGATTACGGATGAAATATAATCAGTGATATCCATTGTCATCGGGACACTTGGTATTATGTCCAAGAATTTTACAAAATATACCAAGAAATTGCAGCTTTCTGTAATAACAGCAGAGGAACTGCAAAAAACTGTGCTACTCGGAACATTGTACATTTTAAGAAGATACTTACTTGGTTGATACCTAGGATGCTGGCAGCAACTCGTATCCATCATCAGCACTAGTCGATGATATTTGTGATATATTTTTAAATGTTCAGTTAACTGAGTTCATGTTTAATGAACAAGAGACAATTTCTGAAAATAAGAGCTGGACTTATTTTTTTTTGGGCCCCCAAATAAGCACTAGGTCTTATTTTTGGCAGATGTCTTACCTGCTTACCTTAGGACCTACAACCAGGCCTCCCATGCCCTGACACCTGTTGCACTGCTGGATGACATTTTCTGCAGCTGCTTGCAGCTGCTCACGGCCAGACGCCACGTGACACATCGCTGCCACATGATTCATTGCGCTGGTGCTGCCGCTCATGAAAACAGGCTGCGTTGTTGTGAGAGTGAGAGGCAGCACTGGCACAATGAGCCACGTGACCTCTTTCTGTGAGCAGTGGCACCAGCACAATACGCCACGTAGCCTCCTGCCACGAACAACAGTGCCAGCGCAATGGCGTATGGCCACGAGCAGCTGCAAGTGGCCACAGAACAAGTTGGGCAGCGGCGCAACAGATGTTGGGGCATGCAAGGCCTGTGCGGTCCTAAGGTAAGCAGATGCTGGGCATGTGGGGCAGCTCCACCCCTTCATCCCGATCGTAGCTTGATTTTTACATATGAGTCTCTCCCCACCTTGTATAACCAGATGGTGGGACGAAGTGGACAGGGTCTTAAGTAGGGCTTATTTTGGGGTCAAGGCTTATATTAGACGCACGTGTAAAAATCAAGCTTTCCAGATAGGTCATATTTTGGGGAAAATATGATGATGATGATAATAATAATAATAATAATAATAATAATAATAATAATAATAATAAT